>JAMXBD010002900.1:0-153916 GCA_024138025.1 Combretum micranthum
AGCACATTTTATGTCACTACAAGCATTTGTGTTTGTTGCAAGGGAAACATTTAGTTGCAAAAAGCCTTAAACTTCTTGCAAAAAGGTTCTTGCAAAGAGTTATTTCGTCACTAATTTTTGTCACGCCAGCCTCGTCATTTTAAGTTATTGCAAAGAGCCACTCATTGCAAGAAGTTAGGCGTAGCGAGATGTTCCTTGCAAGAACAAAACTTCTTGCAACGAGCTATTCCTTGTAAGAGCATATGCATTAATACGTACATAGTTCTTGCAAGGAGCCACTCCTTGCAACAAGTAATCTCTTGCAATGAGCATTTCCATGCAACAACTCTATTGACACACATCAAAAACCTAACATTAGGACATATTCGTTGCAAGAAGTTATTTCTTGCAAAAAGCATCTCTTTGCAAAATGTAATACTTTTTTTTTTAAATATGCAATTTGCAGCTATTTCTTTTGACTATTTTATAATCAATCTTTTTGCAATATTAAATATTTTAAAATTCAAAACTATATTTCTAATTTTCATATTATTTTTATACATATAAATTCAGTACCAAAAACAATAAATAAACATTTTAATAAAACCATAAGGATAAAATAATGATGACGTCAACAATGTCTAAGCGACATTACAAAACATGAGTCCACTAGTTCATAAACAGCTAAACATGGAAAAAGAAAAAGAAAAGACGACTCTTAAGATTGTTCCGATAGTTCATAAATAGCATCATATGCAAAAAGGAAAAAACAACCTATCTTGAATAACGCCTAAACGAACGTTCAGCTAGAGGCCTATGTACTCCCTCTTCTTGCGCATGCCCAACCTGATCTGGTGGTTGCATTATACCTTGCCTACTAGGTGATCCCCCTTGCATTTGTGGTGGTGGAAACATCGAATGAAATTGACCCATAGAAGGTTGTGGTTGTTCTCCTGTTGACCCTCCATGCATGGATGACATAGATAAACCACCCATCTGTCCCCAAGGATAAGATCCAGGGCCAATATAACCATATGGTGGCATAAAGCCAAAAGGATTACTTGGGCGTTGGTTGTTGATAAATTGATCTACCTTTTGATTTAACTCCATAACTGTTTCGTAGATCTTGGTTCTCTGCTTTCAATTCATCTATTTCGGCTTGTGAATTATCAAGAGGGTATTCATTTGTATTGCATCCAACACGCCTTGATGGCGGTTTAGGCCCACTATATCCCATCCCACGTGTATATCCAGATTTATATCCAAGGACCTTTGTAAGAATTTGTAATTCGGACTTTGGCTTCTCCCCTGATTCCCTTGATTGCTCCTCAGACTCAGCCTTCTCTTGTACCATTCTAACCTACAAAGATAAATAAATAATGAGCAAATTATTAGTAACATGAGTGCAAAACAATTTGCTCAACTCTTCATCCAATGTTAAAGACATAATAAAAGAGAGTAGTTCAGTGTCTCTAAACCACACAAGAACTAAAATCATCTAAACCTAGACCTTTAAAAGAAATTCATCCTAACTCCAGTATTAGAATATAACAATATCTAAAATGAAAAAAAAAAAGCAAAAAAGAAAAAAGAATGAAGTTCTACATTACATGTCACATAAATTCTTGTGAAGTCAATTCCAAAAATCTAATCTAATTTACATGTAACATAAATTCATCAATCAAGAAACCTTGTTGTTTCTTAAAGTTGGTGAATTGTGAAACTTTTCCATTATTACATGATCAAAATTGACTGAAGCTATATATTCACTTAAAGCATACAAATAAAACAGCAAGTCAAGCTTTTTATCTTTCTCTTTCGCAGTACCAACGATAGAACTATAATGTGTAACCTATCCCATCATCAATCAGATGATTGAACAATCCAAACGTGGAATAACGTATCACTAAAAAATTTACTCATAATTGCAACGCGTGAATGCTGTCTAATAAAAAAATTCTACTTCTTCATTTTTAAATCCAGAGAAATATCACGTTCCAGATGCATATGATGATCAATATAACTACAGCCTTAAGATACATTATTATGCTTTCAATTTACTCGAAAAGAAGAAGGATATAAGAAATATATTTTTCAGCTTGTAGAAACGAAAAAATTTTAAGCAATGGAGCAACCATATTGCATACGCCCACACAAATACAATAAAGAGAACTAGATCATATGCTTTTTAGTAATAATTCCACATATAATATTTCTTATAATTTCTAAACTTACATGTTTTCCCTGCGCTATATTATTGACCCAATCGGTAGAGCTACCCCTATGCCGATGAAGCTCTTCAAATAAGTCAATTTCCCCTAATTTCTGCAAATTACACAATAATAGTATAAAATAAATGTGAGAAATTTTAAATAAATTTTCTTGCTTTCATGATTGACATGTTAACACAAATTTAAAATAAATTTAAATGTTAACATACATGTTTCTCTTTATGGCGTGCGAAGGACATACTTCCTCCTGTATGGGGATAGGGTAATTTATCCCTATTTTTTTTATTAATCTCCGAACGAGACTAGATAAATAAGATGTAGAAAAAGACAAAAATTAGTGATACATATCACATTACTAATGCAAATAAAACACTTCGATTACCTTATGCACAACATCATTGTCAAAGTAATCACATAAAGCTATCCAATCTGCTGGTCGATGTCGTATACTATCTGGCACATTTTGTCGAGCTAGCTGGCCTCCTCCCATAGCTTTATAATGGGTCTTGTAGTTACATCGAACCAAAGAATAAACTCTTCCTGCCACTTGATTTAGACAGCCCCACCAGTGTTGGCTTTTAGCCCAGTTTTGTGCTTCAAACTTTTCCTATTATATTACAAAATTTAAAGTCATTATATTAAACATCATACATTGTTAGTACAACCACCAAATTATATATTTAGCTATGGAACATTTAAAAGGAGCTACATAAAGACACTATAATATTACTTACCATGACTTTTCTGATAGTCATGTTTCTTATATCTTCTGGCACCGATAACCATGCCAACCCATTATCACTATGAACAGCTAACGGAACATCTTGTCGTATTTGCAATCTAAACTCCATAGACAATATGTGCAAGAAATCTCCCGTAATAGTTCCATTGCCTTTCTCATCAATCTCCATACCAAGTTGAGGCCAATGACCATTCCTACGGTAATAATCATGACAAAACGTACCTTTATATGCACCACGAACTTTCTTTTGCTCCTTAGGGCGGTCAACCTGCTGAAGGGCAACATCATCACCATTATGGTCATTGGAAGCATCGTTGTTCTCAACAGCATCGATATGATCATCATCATTAAGACCCCAATCTTGGTGTTGATCATAGTGGCCTATATTTAACAAGTTCATATAACCAGGTGGTCCATCCATCCTGTATTAAAACGAAATAAATATCATGAATTGACAATTAAAAAAAATAAAAACAACAAAAATATTATATGGAAAAGAATACCAAATATGAGTCAATCTCCTGCTTCTCCATCTGTACTATTCTCATTATGGTCTACTACGATTGTATTTTCACCTGGAGTAGGCAGTCGAGAAAGAGTGCCTAAATCAATAAATATACGATTAATTGGAATTGTCCAAGGTATACTTATATCTTGCTGGAGTGCTTCATCTGGTTGTGGTTGATCTATTATATCTTCAGATCATCATTCATTGGAAATAATGCTCGATTGAACAAGTGTCGATGGTTGACCTTTTGAACAACTTTCCAATCGCCACTACGCTTCTTTGGGTCTTTCAAGTAAATTACTTGCTGGCACATATCAGCAAGCACATATGGGTCATTGTCATACCATGTGCGATTAGTGTTTATGCTTACCATATCCTCATTTATGCTCTCTGGTTGGTGACGATGTGTGTCAAACCATTTGCATTTAAAGAGGAACACTTGTCGACCACCAAAATAATTTAATTGCATGATACCATTCAATATTCCATAGAAGACGATCGGGCTTCCATTGTGCTCCCCTATAACAGCAACTCCACTATTTTGTGTTTTCAAGCCAGCTTCCCTAAATTCCGTAATAAACCTAATCCTATTCATCACACAAGCATGAAAAACTTGAACATGTCTATATGGACCCCAAGATATTGCTTGGAGGTCATCTGATATTTCTGTCCCACCAAAGGCTTTTAACTGCATTATCTGTATGTCAATGCATTGAGTTAATTGAATTATATGTTTTTGTTAAAAATATTTTGCATTTTGGGTGAGTTACACTCATACCTTGCTTTTAAACCACCCACTAAATTGAGTTGCAATAATTTGGCTTACATCTCAATACCACGTGATAGCATTTCTTGTTCAAACTCCCTGCTTATTAAAGTTAAAGTATTAAGCGTGACATAATAATGAATCACACAAGGAAAAAAAAATATATACCTTATGTGTGGTTCGACCTCTTCACAGTTGTTCAATACAGTCCAATGCATCTTATTTAGTTCTTCATCCAAATCGGCATAAGTGAATGCACCAATTGGGCGTACAGGTTGTCTAAAAACTTGCATGCTGAAGTTTAAAGACACATCAGGGCCATCCCATTGCCTATGAGGCCTATTAAGTTTGGATTCCATGTTATCAAAATACATAGAGCAAAATAAATACTTTCTCGTACAACATAAGCTTCTGTGATGGAACCCTCTGGCCTAGCTTTATTCCCAACTTGCCCTTTGAGAACACCTAAGTACCGCTCTACTGGGTACATCCACCTATACTGCACCGGACCAGAAATTCGGGCTTCTCTAGGCAAATGCACCATTAGATGTATCATGATGTCGAAGAAGCTCGGTGGAAAGATCATTTCAAGTTTGCATAATGTTATAACTATGCTTTTCTCCATTGATTTCAAGATATCTACCCTCAACTCTTTTGCACAAAGCTCTCTAAAGAACCGAGATATTTCACAAACTACATCATAAATTTCATCACGAAGAAACCCACGCAAAACGACTGGAAGAATACGTTGAAGTAAAACATGGCAATCGTGACTCTTTAAACCCTTGAGTGTTGCCTCTGATTGACTTAGACATGATGCAATATTGGAAGCATACCCGTCTGGAAGTTTTACTTCTTTTATTAAGCGCACACCTCTCTTATATGTTGTAAGGGCAATGTAAATTGTGCTGGTGGCTTAACAGTTCGACCCCCTTGACTAGTAAGATGCAACTCAGGTCGAATCCCCATCTCTTGTAGTGTCCTTCTAGACTTTTCAGTGTCTTTAGACTTACTCTTAATATTTAGTAGTGTGCCAACCAAGCTATCACATATGTTCTTTTCTATGTGCATTACGTCTAGGTTATGTCTAACTTCTAATTCCTTCCAATATGGTAATTCCCAAAGAATGCTTTTCTTGCACCAATTGGTACCATCATTATTATGCTGCCTTCTCATCCCATTAGACTTTCCAAGTACTACATTTTCATAATTTGACAATTGCTGCAGAATGTCATTCCTTGAAAATCCCTTGGAGGAGGTCTTGTCTCTACCAATCCATTAAACTTCATGGATTACGTCAAACGATGAGACAAAGGTAGAAACCGTCTATGCCCCATGTAATGAAATTTACTCTGAGAGTGTCCACTAGTGACATCCACATTACAAACTGGACAAGCTTTATACCCTTTAGTAGTCCATCCTGATACATCACCATATGCTGGAAAATCATGAATTGTCCACAATACTGCTGCTTGTAAACAAAAAGATCGTTCTGCAACAACATCATATGTTCGAACCCCATATGACCATAACTCCTTCAACTCATCAATTAAAGGCTGCAAGAAGACATCAATATCCTTACCCGGTGATCTTGGCCCTGGAATAAGTAAGGACATCAATAAATATGGCTCTTTCATACATTTCCAAGGAGGAACATTATAGATAAACATAATTACTGGCCAAATACTATACGTAGTACTCAAATTGCCAAAGGGGTTGAAACCATCGGTGGCAATACCCAACGCACATTCCGAACCTCCTTTCCGAATTCTGGAAACTTATTGTCCAAAGTCTTCCATGTAAGAGAATCAGATGGGTGTCTTAAAATGTTATCATTGTAACATGCCCTTCACTATGCCATCTCATATTGGTGCCGTCTTTTTACACAAAAACATGCGTTGAAGGCGTGGAATCAAAGGAAAATGCCTTAATACCTTCACTGCAACTTTCTTTTTTTGTCTACCATTTCTAGGTTTCCACCTACATTCATTACACCTTGGGCAATAATCAAGATTCTCATACTCTTTCCTAAATAATACACAATCATTCCGACATGCATCAATCAAGTTTGCATCCATTCCTAGTGCACGCAACATCTGTCGTGCCTTATAGTAAGAGGATGGCAATCTCTCGCCTTGAGGTAATATGCTTTTCACAAAAGATAACCAAGCATTAAAACTCTTAATGGATTGTTGGCCATCTACCTTCAAGTTCATCATCTGAATAACCGCAGAAAGAAGAGAAAACTTTGAACATCCGGGTATACTTCACGCTTTGCATCTTCAAACAAACTACTCCAATCATTGGAATCAACTTCACCACCAACCTCTTCACTCTCCGAATCATCACCATCATCATCATCATGGTGATCTTCATTCCGAGCCATATCTTCCAACATTTGATAATCCATATTATCCTCAAATGGTTGGTCATTGATTTGTACATTGTTATCCACATTCACTCCAACTACATTTGACTCACCCATGGATGTCGGGAGTTCACCATGATAGATCCACCTATCGTAACCCCAAACCATACCCCTTCGAAATAAATGACGTTGAATAACCTCGATTGGTTGCCACTCCACATTGACACAATCCGACAAGGACAACGAATATGACCATCAGATTCTCTAGCAAACTTCACTGCTACTTGAAGGAAATCCCTAACCCCCTCAACATATGTTCTACTTGATCGGTTATAGGTATGGTGCCATGTTCTTTCTGACATCCTAAAAATTAAACTTCATTATTTTGTTATTTTTTAAACCCCTCAAATGCATGTACCATAAGAATCCAATCATATTTATCAAATATGGTTATAATAGTATTTTCTTTACAAAATGGCAGAAGAATTTCTTCTTACTTCAGAAGGTCAAATTTTGGACACCCGTCTCAAACTCAATAAGGTAATATATATAAAATATCTCATTTATTTAATGAAATATATGAATATTCAATATATTGTTGTTGTATAACTTGTTATATATAATAATGATGTTGTTTTCTTCTGGGTAAAGTAATTGGAATGGTGATGATATGATATGTCCCTTTTTTGTTGTTGTTTTTTTTAAAAAAGGAAAAGAAAAAAAAATGAAGAAATCATAGATGAAAACAAAATGACAGGAAATTTAATTAGAGAAATAGTATAACATAAACAAAAACGACTTTGCTGTTTTGTTTTTTCGATCGGCTTGACCCAACTTTTCTGAGTTTATGGATAATGACGTCTGTTGAAAGCTGTTTTTCGTTTTCCCCTTTTTTCCCTCCTCTTAACTAATTTATTATCATTTGCCTTATCAATCATTTTTAATAATTATATCATTTCGATTTCATTGGAGCTGATTAATATTTTATTGCGTATTTCATTGTATATTAATCAAAATATCAATCAAATTAGCAGAATCATGAACCAAATTGCGTAGACTTAAAACGGGAAAAAAAAAAACTTGCAGTGCATATATATCATAAAAGTTACAAAACAGAAAAATGCACACAAACCATGATAAATATTGATGCCTAACTTCCTACCTTGATGCATTACACAATATAAATCTAAAAAGAGATCCAGAATGCAGAAAAATGTATCCATAATGTACATATATATATAGATATATAGAGATAAAGTAAGAGTCAAATATCAATAATGAACAAAAATTTAACAAATAACCATTCTATTATAACTCTATCCTATTTACCATAACAACAATCATATTATAATCTTATCTCATCTAGCCACATGATAAATAAAATTAACTTATATAGAATAGAATTTTGCTGTTAATCATAAAACCTCGGGAATTATTTTCTAAATGTGGTCTAAGCTAGCTTCCATTTTTTTTTTTGACATTAATTAATCCATCCCCTTATTTATTTCTAACCGAACACCGAAATGTCAAGGCATATATTTTATTTTTTTTCTCCGCAATAATCTGTTTCATTATAAGTACAACCGACCATACTTCTTAAAGTCCAAATGAAAGAATAAAATTAATCATGAACGTTCTAAAAGCTTCAGAGAAGTGAACTGCAGGATGCATGATGCAGAAAGCTGATGTGATTACAAGAGAACAGAACCACAAATTGGGAGCTGGCTAGTTTTTTTTTTTTTTTTTGCTCACTGGCTAACCAAACAGTCACTTGCAAGAAAAACCACTGCAATAATTTACCCAAGTCTGACTCCTCGCTACTTTATAGTATCGAACTCTGTTATCAAGTTAAAACAGCCAAATTTCACTGGAAGCATCTATCTTTAAAATCTAACCATTAGAAGCTCATATTTCAGAATAACTACTGCAACAAGAGATATTAGCAAAAGATGAAAACAGAAAGCTGTACATGAAAATAACCATTCTATTTCAACGCCTTTATTTTCCGCATGATATTTAGAAATTTTGATACTGTTTGTAAGAAGGCAATTGTTATAGTGAACTCTTGCTTCTGCATCATTAGTATATATCAATCTCTGATCAGACAACTACGTATCCCACAGGACACCCCACACAGACCTAGCCTCCTAGCCCACCCTATGTACATTTCTATACATAATTATAACTGGTCTCACACTACTACATTTCACTTTCACAACTTAATTATATGTCTTTGTCTAGCCTTTATTTCTCTACTCTTTCTTCATCATCTTTAATAACATTTTCATTTTCATTACTCTTATTACTCTGCTTTGACAACCGTGTCCTAAAATGCCCTGTTCTACATACTTTCCTTTTCTATAAAACACATTGGAACATGTAAACCTTTTTTTTAGTTTGAAAATCTTAAGTTGACTATCATTCCTGGAATAGCCTCAATGAACTTGGGCATGGGCAACAGTAATACCATAACTGATCTGATCTGGTATATTCATATTCTTGCCGTGCCGAAAGGAAATTTAAAAAGAGTGGAAATGGGAAAGTCACTCTTCCTCTCATTCGATTCAGACTGCATCTCAAATCATTTCGGTAATCAACAACTAACATGAAATTTAACTTCTTACAATCATCTATATATCCCAAGTATAAACACAGACCAAATTAATAAATTTCAAAATAGCCAATTTAACTTCTTACAATCATCTATATATACCTGTATGTATGTATGTATATATACACACAAGAAAAAAGTATAAAAATATTCATGAGTAGTTATGACAACACAACCTAGAAATATTTACCTCACAGCACTCCTGGAATAGCCTCAATGGAGCCAATGCAGAATCTATAAGTCACTTAGCCTTGCAAAATGAGAGAGAAGAATGAGCATAAAAAAGTTGGGAGAAGCTGACCATGTTAACAAATAACCTAAGCTCCAAATTGCAATCTTCAAATTTAGGAAAAAACAGACAGAGAAAGAAAAGAAAAGAAAAGAAGCAAACAACAAAGTTGCATTCCAGTAATACTTATAAGCACCTAACTATTCTATTCTTGCCAAAATATAAAAAGCATTTTTTTTTTGGAGGTAAGAAATGGGTTCAGGTACACTGACAACAACAATAGTCCAGAAAATGAAGTAATGATCCAATGGTAGTAGATTCCTTTACTTCAACAAAATCCTTTCTGAATTAAGGTCGTGATTGGCATTAAATCATAAAGTTATTGACATCATTTGGATTCAATTGAAAAAGTTAAAAAATCACATTACGTTTTTAAAAGAATAAACTCGTATCCACAGAATCATGATTTTATTCCTATTAACTAATCATATTAATAAGATAACTTTATATATCTACATATTAATCTTTATCTATCGGATGATGCTTGGTCAGACGAAAAAGGTGTATAAAGAAAAAAAAAACACATGAAGTCGGATTAAAAAAATAAAACACAAGAATTACGGAGAAGTCGAGCTAGAAGAAACAGAGAAAAAAGGGTATCCTTATCTTTCCTGTACTTGTAATATGTAAAAAAATTGAAAAAAAAAAAACCTTAAAATCAATTCACTTTTCAAGTAGCTATTCCTCCTTCTCCACTACCCCTCTTCCTTTCCTTCAACTTTCTGACCCTATCCATTTATGTTTTGGAAACCTTGTACTCCTTACTGCCACTTCCCACGATCCATTCCTAGCCCTTGCCACCCTCTCATATTCATCCTTGTTGTTCTATATATCTCATTTAAAAGGGCTTTCCTTTTAGTTTCAGATAACTTTTGTTGAACCATGCTAGTGTAGAGTTGTTCAAGGGTGCAATCTTTTCACTGAATGCGCATTTAAAGTTAATAACAAGCATTTATTAACTGAAAAAAAAAAAGTTAATAACAAGCATTGCAACTTCAGTGAAGGAGATTTGTTTTTCAGGTGGACTTTGCCCCATGGATCAATTAAAAAAAGAAACCTTTGGACTTCTGTGCATTTGGGAGTAGCTATCGAATTATCAACACGGTGGTGTAGCTTTTGAACCTGCTTACTTATGTGTGGATTTTCTAAAATCCCAATGGGAAAATTCTACTTTGAGAAGAGAGTCCACTGTATCTGGTGTGAGGACCAAACTATTCTATTCTATGCTAGCAGTATCGGACTTCTCTTAAAGGCTTGTGGTCTCCGTGTTACTTCCATTAAGATTGGTAACTAATCCACTATACTATACTATACTTGCATTTCCCCACTTCCACTTAGTAGTATTAGTTCAATTAATTAATTCTTTTTACCATTATTAAAAAAAAAAAATTAACCATTCTTACCTGCAGACCCTTACCTCAACACAGATGCTGGCACCATGTCTCCTTTTGAGCACGGTGAGGTTTTTGTCTTGGATGACGGTGGTGAGGTTTGTACCTTCTCCGCCCATCCATTTCCCTCTCTTCATAAAGTCTTTACTCTCACCAAACGCAAACAGGGGTTTACCTTTTTTTCTGTCCTTTTTGGTTCACTAAAATTCTTCAGGTCGACTTGGATCTAGGAATTTACGAGCTACCAGTTGGTCAAATTGGATTTCCCATTTGGAGATGTTTTATACTTTACAGAATTATGTGAATTTGAACATTTGCAATCCTTTTCTCCTACGTTCTCGAGATTTTAATCTTAATAATCATTCAGGATTTAATCTCCATCCACGGTATATGCGGTGTGTGGATGGGCAATATCATGATTACGTTCCTTTATCTGCTCATATTTTTTAAGTGGGAAAAATGAAAAGCTCAAAGATTTAATAATACCGTTCTTCATTAAGTATTCTGAATAAACAACGTCTATTGGAAACTGAACTACATAAGACACGACATATATACAAATTACATTTCTATTCCTCCCTGCTTCTAATCCACTATGTTGCTTTTCCAATTAACATTTTTCCAACTTGAGTAAAGCAGAAAACAACATTTAAGACCTATCTCTATCTTGATAATCCAGGAGCTTGTTTGCCATGTGCCACGTCTGCTGCAACACATTGTCCCGCCAATATGTGATAAAGCTTAAACAAGGTTAAACTGTTCTCAAATGTTTTGAATGGTTTCCAGCTATGCAACCAGAGCCATGAGCTACCTCAAGTCTCCTCTTCCTATCATCATACTCTGTTTTACTGTGTTATGGTTGCCCATATTTCATCACCCTTTTATCTGCCCTCATTTCACCTAATTAAAAAACTTAAAAATGGGAAAGGGAGGGCCAGCCTGAGCACCACATCCTATGAAAGTTAACTGATTTTTTCCCCTTTTTATAATTAAGTTGTATTATATTCCCAGGTTAGAAGGATTAGAAAGGTGAATGCAAGATGATCATGGAACCAAAACCTGCTTGACAATGCTAGATCTAAAGTTTACCAATTTAGGAATTTATGAATCTATTCTTATTTTCAACTCCTAGAAGCTTTTGTCATTTATCATGCCCATCCTAGGCCTTAGGTATTAAGGCATACACCATAAGCCACAACTTATGGAAATACTAACCAAAATTACTAATAATATGGAAGAAACCAGAAAAAAAAAATTACTAAAAACATTCAAACACAGAGCAAAAAACTAGATGCAGCAACACCATGTGGAAGCAACCACTTCAACTAAACACATATTTTAAACAGGTAAAGCTCATAAATTCAAGAAACATGAAAACATATTGAAAATAGATCCATAATGAATTGCAAGAAAAAAACTGGTCAAGAAGAACTACTAACCAATTTAATGAGGCAAGTGCGGAACTCTCCACGCAATGTAAGCTGCAAAAAGCATTTCAAAACATATCTCAAATTTCCACCAAACAACAAATAGTTAAATAATAACCATCAACAAAATTTTTTTGCATAATAATTGACAAAAAGAATATTATTACAAGATTTTCAAAGAGATCAAACTATAAGATATTGATAAGATAAAGTTGCAGATTAAATATAAATAAAATACAAATAAAAATCAATTGATTCAAACATGCCATTGATGCAAAATTAAAGTACCGGATATTACATTAATTTAATATCAAACAAATGATCTCGTCTTACACCATTTCCAAATTCTAAAATATCCCTGACAGAGTGCCAAATTGTTTTTTTTTTTAACTATTTTTATCGTCGCTTGCGTTCGTTTAATTACTTGGCTATATAGATTATTAAAACATCTCATATCTGCAATTTGACCTTAACAAACTCGTCCCATCAATTTTGAGAAAAGGTTGTTAATACATATACATCAGTTCTTGGGTTGCCTAGCCAATGGGTGTTTACACTATTATAATCGAGCAAGAAATAAAACAATAATAATATGATACAATTCATTTCAGATAAGTCCAACGAAAATTTTAGGCAAATTAACCGAGACTCCACAAGTTTATAAACATGCAATTGGAAACCCTCTTTTCTGCCTATACATGGAAACTAACCGAGACGCCACAAGTTTATACAAAAGTCAAACAGAGTTAGAAAAAACCCTAAATTCATCATTTGCAGAAACAGATTAAATTGTACATACAAAATATATTCAAATGATATGAAAATGAAATATAAGGGTCGATCTTATCATACCTTGATTCTGTCCCAATGTAATATTTTCTGAATAAAAGGACAAAAAAAACCTAATTAACATTGTTAGAAACGAAAAAAAGAGAAGAACAAAGTCAGGGAGAAAAAGAAAACTACCATAGAAGTGTGTAGTATTGTGGGAGAGATGGAGAGATGTGTATAGAGTGTGGGAGCGATGTGTCCGGCATTGTAGTAGGGTAGAATGAAAAAGAAAGCGGGAGAGACAGAGGAAAGGAGCGAGGAGACGAGAGGAGGGAATAAAAAAGTAGAGAGAGGAGAGAGATATTAAAAATATAGGATACGGTGGGACTCAAATATCTTTTTTTTAAGGAATAACTCGTTGCAACAGGGTTTATTTTTATTTTTATTTTTTTAAATAATATAAATTTATATTTTATTATTTGGATGACTTATCGCAAGGAAGTTTTCATTGTAACAAATAACAAAACATATTTTGGTCACAAAAAGGCAACTTCGTCACAATTTATTCGTTGCAACAGATAAAATTTCTTGTAGTGTGTTTTTTTGTGCATTGAAAAACTGTAAAATTAAAAATATGTAACAAACATAATATATTCGTTTATCCAAAGACCAACATTCCTTCACCTTCGGTTTATAGGAAATTATAGCTCTAATCACCTTGAGTTTCAAAATATAAATTCTAAAAAATACGTTAGTTGGTAATATATATATCCCAACCAACGCATGCCCCAACGGGTACCACGGGTACTATAGGTATTGTTACCCTCAGGCATAGTTGAATCCAGTCTGTAGGGGGCCAGCGGAGGGTTTGCTTGCTCTGGCATCGCATCACCATCACCTACGGGTGCGGGGTGTGACATAACCAATGTCTCTGTCCAAATAAAAGGTGAAAGGACGTAGGCCCAGCATCATTAAACGACTATAAACAGAAGACGACGTGAATCATGAGGCATGTCCAGTCCATTTTTTATATTCTTCTGTGTCATGTGAACTCCACAAAGTCACTCCATATAAACAATTAACAGTATTGTATAATCCCATTTCAATCATAACCATTTAATAATAAATTATAAAGTCATGTAGTAGCCCACCAAGCAGCTGCGCATGAATAGTGTGATTTAGACCATTTCACCGACCATGTGGGAAATATGTCGTAAAATGCAATATAAAAAACTATATCATATATATATATTATATATATCTATTACTCTAGCCATTGAAGAGCAACGCTGCATATGCACATTATTAGGCTTAGTTGATCATAATCATGGATCTGGTTTGTGGAGAGAGTGCCACTGCTGGTGAGCTACTCCAAGCTCATGGTCACGTATGGAACCAAATACTTAACTTCATAAACTCCATGTCTTTGAAATGCGCCATGCAACTAGGCATACCAGATATAATCCAAAACCATGGTGAGCCCATGACGCTTCAAGAGCTCATCTCAGCCCTACCAATTACACCTACAAAATCGCACTGCGTCGATCGTCTCATGAGAATCCTCCTTCACTCTGGCTTCTTTGAGTTAAGAAAATTTGGACCAGATAATAATAAATTAGGATATGTTCCAAATCACGCATCGCGGCTTCTACTCAAGGACAACCCCTTGAGCATCAGGCCTTTGCTCTTGGCATGCTCGATCCCATGCTGACAGATCCATGGCACTCCCTAAGTACTTGGTTTCAAAATCACAACGTCACACCATTTGACACGACACATGGCATGACGATTTGGAACCTTGCCGGGCATGAGCCTAAGCTCAATGAATTTTTTAATGATGCCATGGCAAGCGATGCGCGGTTCGTGGCGAGTGTCGTGATTAATGAGTGTAAAGGGGTGTTTGAAGGGTTGAATTCATTGGTCGATGTAGGTGGTGGGACCGGAGAGATGGCGAGGGCTCTGGTGGCCGCCTTCCCTGAAGTGGAATGCACTGTGTTGGATCTTCCTCATGTGGTGGCTGAATTGAAGGGAAATGACAAGGTGAAGTTTGTCGGAGGGGATATGTTTCAGAAGGTTCCGTCCGCTGATGCAGTTCTGTTGAAGGCAAGTTTGCTAATTTACTTCATGTTGATTGCTTTTTCTTCTTTGCTGCATATTTGTCTAGCTGTTCTATATATCGGAATTAAATGAAGTGCCCGCACAAACTATTAATTAACTGATTAAAAGTGCATTACTTTACGGATTTTTATTTTTAATTTGAAATTGTTAGGCATTTATATTGGTTGATGAGATTATAAATTTAATACTTAACATCTATCCACTTTGCTAAATGGATAAGGAGTAATATAATTATTATTTAATTTTTCATGTAAAACAAAATAACACATTATTGTAATAGCTCTTTAAAAAATAAGACTAATAAAATCGCTTTTAAACCATATGAATAAGCCCAAATCTTGTACTCCATGCTTGCTTACTTAATACCATGTTTAATTGATTCTTTTATTTTTATCAATAATTACTTTCAAAGCATATATTTGCACTTTTTTTTTCGGTCGAAATATATTGCACGTCAAAAGATGACGGAATTTTTTATGTCAGTGCTTATGTGGCATTCTGCCACTAGCTTGTACGAGGTCAATTTAACTTGTCTGTAAAAGTCAAGTCAATATATTTTATTATTGATACTTGCTTGCAATACTAGTATGGCTCCTTATTATTTTTGGATTTTTTTAGATCGTCTGTTTTTTATCTGTATCTATATCTTTTTTAAAATGATATATAAATATATCTGATTTATATATATTTTATCTATTTGATCTTTTGATGATAACTGCCAACTTCTTTTTTTTTATATCTATTTCTTGATAAATAATTTATTAAAAAAATTTAAAAAAAAATATCTGTATCTGTCGAAAAAAGCCAAACAAATAGACTCTCGTCTATACAAGAAACCAGATTGATTATTAATATAGTTAAATAGGAAGTATTGACCATATCTTTATTTCTATTTTCATACTTCTACAAATATAAAGCAAATACAAATTTTAAACATTTTGATCTTTTATATTTTAGAGCACATATATTGTGGATCAATATTCTAAAAGTATAATATGTTAAAACAAAATATTTCATTTATCGACTGCATCTTACTTATGTATATACACCCCTTCACGTATGCGATAACTTCTTAAGAAAATGTATAGACACAGTCAATAATTCAAATATCCATTATTAAAATAACATGAATAATATAAATGTTACGATTATTTAAGAATTAGACGATTATGAACAATTTTTATTGTACACGTTGTGACTTTGACAATTAACTTTAAAAATAATGAATAAATTTAAAGAAAAATAATACCATATGAACGATAGAACAAATCTTTTTACTAGACAAGCTGAATCTGTTATAAGATTTTTGTGTTATATATGTGTATATCAAACAATAAAAGCACAAAAATCCTTGTTTAACACCATGCATATCAAATATAATACAATTAAATTATATTATTCGTATTCATTATACAATGCTATCCAATTTCTCTTATTTTGTTCCGTTCTTCTTATAAAATGCCAGCTATAAGTCTACTGCAGTTTTTTCTTTTTCTTTTTCTTTCTCTTTCCCCAAAGGAGAAAATATTGCAACTTGAAATCGACATTTTTAGGGACCGTCTAGAGCTCTTTAGATACACACTTTATGAAGATATATTATATATATATATATATATATATTTATATATAAAATAACTTATAGAAAGTGACATCGGATGCTTGTAAAGAATTCTTGTCAAGTGATAGGATGGAATTTAAGAATATGTCTAGGTGGAAGGCTTCAATCAACTAAAAAAATTAAAATAAAATTTCACGCAACGTAAGATTCAGGAGCTATGAAACCTGATGAATTGTCCAAACCTAGAAGGATATTTTATAATTTTAGTTTTCCAACCATAGGCATCAGTCAATAGTCAATGCACACCGCAGGCTTGATTACTATAATACGAAATAAATGTGATTGATTAGTATCAGCACAATAATCATCGAAGGCCTCTAACTGCATAATTCATAAAGCTTATATATGACAAACTATAGATTTTTACGTGATTTTTATTTCTTTTTTAAAATTTTAAAAATTACATCGATCTCATTTTTTTAAAAGTTAATACTTATTTTTAAAAACCTAACATGGAGAATGCCGTCTAAATTCTATTTTTTTGGTGCTAGTGCATCATTACATATGATATATATAATTCAAGAATATTTTAAAAATATTTGAAGATTTTGAATTCTATTAAGAAAAGGTCCAATAAAAAACAGGAAAAAAAATCAAATTAAAAAAAGTGAGGTGATAGACAATTTGCAATCGTCCGGAACTATAAATAATGTTCCTCGGGTATTGGAATATGTACTCATTTCAAATTACCCATGTATTTATATTTCGAAGTAGAATAAAACCAATTGGGTTTTTTCAAATAAAAAATTTCTAACTAATTTTGAGAATTTTTTTATTAAATATATTATATGTAATGACATATTAACACTAAATAAGTAAAATTTATATTATCCACTATGTCTTTTTTTCAAGAACCGTAAATATTGGCATTTAAAAAAAAATTAAAAGTTCACATAATTTTTAAAGCTTTTAGGGAAGGTTTGCATAATTAGGCCATGAGGTGATGATGAGAAAGACAATAATCAAGTTGTAAATGTTGGTAATAAGAAAGTCAAAGTCTGAAAAGATGGAAAAATTCTATAAATTCGTTCATGTTTTTGAAGGAACTAATTTTGTACGTTATTAAAATATTCAGATTTATATATGATTATGATCCATTATTAAACTATATATTAAATATTATTTTGATGGTTGGATGAAAGGTAGGATGGTCTCCCTAATAGTACCTAAAAGTTCCAAGAAGATGGGTTTATTTAAATAATCTTTGTCTTTTTATATAAAAAGTTAAATATGGAAACAAACTGTTGGTACAACCTTAAAAAAATGGAAAGGCTTAAACTTCGCTTTGATTGCAAACACCGAATTCGGCCACGTGTCTCGGAGTTAAAGAAGGAGATTCAAACACGCCTCCACTTGAGGACGTGGATGCCAATGTAAAGGCCGCAAGAGGATGTTTATAATTGAGTTTGGCCATTACAGGAGGTTGAACTACCACGTGGTGGAAAGGTCTATTTATTTCGTTGGAGTGTAAACGATACTTAAATATTTTGAAATATATTATTTATTAAGAAATAAATATAAATAAAAAATAAATATTTTTTTATTTATAAGCATTAAACATATTAAATAAAGATTAGATGCAAATGAAAAAAAAACCTTATTTTAGTTTGGTATATCAGACTTGTTTAGGAAGTAAAGTGAGGAAGTTGTTGAGCAATAATGGTATAGGTGTGTTTGGACTATTTAATTTTTATCTGTATTATATATGTATTTTTAATTTATTTGTATCATATTTATATTATTTCTATATCATATCTATTTGGTGTCTGTTTATGAGTAAAACAGTATGATATCTATTTTTTGACAAACATTTATTTGAAAATAATAAAAAAAATAATACCAAAATGATCAGAACATGATGAAACAAACAAAATATCATCGTCTAGATGGAGTGGGAGTGCGTCGGACTCTATTATTGTTATTTATTTATTTGGATAAACTAATTCTATTATTATTATTATTATTATTTAAAATTCGAATTATGTCTACAAATAAGAGCGACCAAAAAAGATAAACAAGTATTGCTAAGTGACAATAATTGAAAATACATACTTGCAAAATATCAAACTGTGTCGATAGTCTTATTACCTAATTATTTCATCCTAGACTCTCAATTGTCCTATTGTAATGCCAAAATAAATTTGTATGAATAATATCAAAATGTGAAAACTCAAAAGTAAAAGTCCTAAGATGAATTTATAATTTGTGTGATGTTATACCGAAGAGAATTAGTATTGCATTCTCTTTAAATTTAAGAAATTTATTTTCTTAAGATATCGTATAAATTATTCAAGACATGTGCAAATATGAAATTTAAAAATGCTAAAATGTTAAACGTTTGTATTTCCTTCTTTCTTTTCCCAAGTATGTAGTTTATAAAGGATCAAAAGGAAGAAATTAAACCTATTTCATCCAATTGAAAGAGCAATTTCAATGAAAATCGGATTAATTGGAAAACTTTAGCATGAATTCCATTTAATTATTTATTTATCTTTTGGTAAATTACAGCTTACTTTACTATTTGAAAAATTATGTATATGAAGTTTTACCATGTGGATATACATTTATCTATTAGCTATCTATTATTATTAAGCAAAACTCTTAATTTGTGCGCGTCAATTTGAAAACCATTATTTTACTCTCTCTTTTCTCCATCTTTGCAATACTCTCTCTTTCTCTCCCTTTTCTTCTCCATCATAAATTATTTAGGGTAGGTAGTGGTATTTGCTGTCCTTTTTCTATTTATTGAATTTTCTATAAAAATTATTTTTCTTTACACACACGTAGCATGAGTGGGTCACCAACTAGTATTTATTAATCCAAAATTTTCATTAATATTAATAATTTTTTTGGTAAGTTCAAAAGAAAATATTAGCAGTTTAAAGCCTATCATTAATTTCATAACCTTAAGAAAATGAGATTTTCAACCTGCTTGAAACACAATCAATTGTATATGATGTTTTTCCTACATTAACTATAAGGAAAATTCTATGTGCCACCATCAGAACCTAACCGTGATCGAATATCTAAAATAGTTAATATTCTATTTACTATATTTATTCTAACGGTTAGATTGTTGATGGGATTATAGCTTCTTAACTATTATTAATGTTGATTTCTTTTTTGCTTCACCCTAATATATTTATGATAATAACATCATCTTCCTTCTTTATTGTCATCTTTGATCTTTTACTTATTAGTGGAATGCTTTGAGTTACTACTATACTCTTTGATAATAGTATATACTAAAATGTAATAAACATTAAGTTAAGCTACAATATAAAATATTTTTCACAAAATGGACAAATTTCTTCAGTTTAAAACGAAAATCCAAGACTAAAATAATGAAAAATACAGTGGATTATCCATGATTGGACGGACGAAGATGGAGTGAAGATCTTGAAAAACTGCAGAGAAGCCATTTCGTTGAGAAAGGAAAAGCGAGGCAAAGTGATCATAATAGATATAGTCATGGAGAGCCAGAAAAGAGACAATGAGAAAATAGAAACACAACTCTTTTTTGACATGATGATGATGGTATTGGTCCCTGGAAGAGAAAGAACCGAAAAGGAGTGGGCAAAGCTTTTCTATGATGCTGGTTTCAGTGAATATAAGATATCACCTATACTTGGTACAAGATCTCTCATCGAAGTTTATCTGTAATTTCTAATTTATCTTATGACTCTTTGTTTTTCTAGATTTTATGCTATATGTCATTGTTGCTATGACCTAATAACTTAGGTGCTCTTTATAATGATATAATATGTTAGAAAAAACTCATGGAAAATACCCACATAACCATGAAATGAAATATTAATCGTGGAATATGAAAGGATGTTATAATACCTTTAGCCATTGGATGATTTTGATGTTGTTGGAAAAGATCTATTTACTTTTTTTTGTCTGATAATCAAACAAAGACTATGTTTTCTTAGTCTTATCATACACAATGCAATGTTGTAAAGAATGAATGGGTGATAACTAAGAGATCAGATGGTTTATTTATATTTATATAATGTGCTTCCATCAAACACATTTAATGGCAAATTATCATATTTAGATCATATGATATTATAAAGATCCTATAATATTGGGATTTCCTTGATATGGAATCTCCACTTACCAATAAAATCCTATATATTGTTAATATCTTAATGTGGATTATTTCAATATTGAATGATGGAGCACATCAAATATTTAGATACTTAAATAAATAATAACTAATAATAAATATTTACATTATCCCTTTTAGTGCACATTAAACAATAACTATCTCCAAACCAAATAAAAACGAAATAAGAAATAAAATACATGAATCATGGCGATAGGCCCTCTAGATTTCTAGTATTATCTTCCATGAATCACACTGCATTGTACTTCTCAGTTTGTATATGATAACATTACTTAAATGAATAAACCTCATGTTTATTCTTGGTCTTCATAAATATATTTTCTCAAATCATTAATGTGAATGGCAATATGAGAAAATAACACTAATAAGAATTTCATTAACAACAATATTCAAATATGAGAATCACATGATGATCCTAATCCCATTTTACATACTTGATCCCTGAATTTAAGTGGTGTCGTGCCTTTAGTTAAAGGATCAGCTATCATCAACTCAATATTAATGTGCTCTATGACCATTTTATTTTCCTTATCACGTCTCTAATGCCAAATACTTAATATCGATGTGTTTTCTTTTACTACCACTTTGTTATTCATAGCAAAAAATATAGCAAATGAGTTGTCACAATATATTCTTAATGGCCTAGATATAGTATCCACATGTCTTAGCCCTAAAATGAAACTATTCAACGATATACCATGTGATGTTATCTCATAATAAGAGACATACTCTGCCTCCATTGTTGAAGTGGCAATCAAGCCTTTCTTGACACTTCTACAAGATATAGCTCCACCACCTAACATGAAAATGTAACTTGATGTTGATTTGCATGAATCAACACATCCAACAAAGTCTACATCTGAATATCTAACCACTTCCAAATTGTATGTACGTTTGAACATAAGCATATGATCCTTGGCCCCTTGAAGGTACCACATCACTTTCTTTGCATCTGTCTAGTGGTCTGTCCCTAGATTACTTTGATATCTCCTTAACATTCCGACAACAAATGCAATGTTGGGCCTTATACAAACCTAAGCATAAATCAAGCTTCTAATAACAGAAGCATAAGGAATATTGTGCATCTGTTCCCTTTCAAAATTGTTTCTTAGGCATTGATTCATATGAAACTTATCATCCTTCACCATGAGAGCTATACTTGGTGAATAATCTTTCATTCCGAACCTCTCCATAACATTATTGCCATTGGTCTTTTGAGATAGGCCCAAAACACAATGGTCTCTATCTCGATAAATGTTGATGCCAATGATAAGAGACATCACCCATATCCTTTGTCTCAAAGTGCTTGTAGAGAAATTGTTTCACTTCATATAACAAGCCCGTGTCATTGCTTGCAAGTAAAATATCATCCACATATAAAAATAGAAAACAAGTTTTGCTCCCATTGACTTTTTAGTATATACACTAATCCATGAAAATTTTCTTCAAATCTAAATGAAGCAATGACTTCATGGAATTTCAAATACTATTGTCTGGTCCATATATAGATTTCTCAAGCTTGCAAATCAAATAGTCACCATTACTAGAGGATAAACCTTCTGGTTGTTTCGTGCAAACTTCCTTCTTAGGTCACAATTAAGAAATGCTATTTTTAAATCCATTTGTTAGAATTCTTAATCAAAGTGTGCAGCCAATGCCAAAATAAGACGAAGAGAATCTTTCTTAGACATAGGTAAAAAGGTATTTGTGTAATCAATTCCTTCCTTTTGATTAAATCCCTTAGCAACCAATCTTGCCTTATATCTCTTAATGTTGCCTAATGAATTTTTCTTTGTTTTACAAACCCTTTGGCATTGTATAGGCTTCTTTCCACTTGGCAACTCAACAAGGTCCCAAAATCATTACTCTTCATGGAATTCATCTCATCCATCATGGCGTTTACCATAACTCTGATTCCTTGCAATTCATAGCTTGTGTAAAGGACTGGTGATGCATGCTTGTGGGGTTAATCCTTGATATGAATTTTTAGGGTTTCAAGAATATGAAAAGACAACAAAAATAGGGAATGATATGGATAAAATTATTATCCGATAGTTTCCACGAACAATAAAATTAAACTGGGTTGTAATTAAGTTATAGAACGATAGAATCCATGATATATAAAATAACTATGATATTAAAAGAATCACAAGATTCTAATAACAGAGTTCACCACAATTCTGTACTATAATCATATTCACCACAAAGGATTTTCACACACAAAAGTGCTCTCAAAATCTTAAAATGATATCATAAAATGATTTCCATTGCCTTAAGGCTTACAATATAGAGGAAAGAAATAAAACAAAAAAATTACAAAATTCATAAAAATTGACCAATCCTCATATGTCGGCTCAAAGCCAGCGGCCTTTAGTTCAACGTTGGCAGCTTACATCATATATACTAGCAACCTTGAAGACAACTCTTAAAATTTTGAATATGTGAACTCTGAAGGCTGGCTAAAGGCTAGCTGCCTAAACTTCTACACCGGTGGCATAAATGCCCAATGCTGACAACTTTGAGGGTGTGTACAGGTGTTGTTTCCACACTTATTTTTTCTTCCTTTTGTTTTCCTTTCCAACGACTTCGGACTTGCTGATTCCTACCATTAGCCCTGGGCTTAAGAAGATTCATCCTCGAATCTTGATCCTTCAACCTCAAAACTTACGAAGTTAAATTCCAAGTTGTTATCTAGTTGGCCCATGCAAACAAACTCCTTAAGCCTTTAATCTTCTTAACATGCACCATCTTTACATGCCGTACCTCTACAAGACTCCTAGGTAGTAACTTGTATGTTTTGTCCTCTTAGTATATTAATTCTTGTACCCATTAAAGGTGGCTGTAACATCATATAAGAATGCATCAGTATAATCACCAATAGGAAGAGGTACATTAACCTGTTTATGCACATGAATAGCTCCCTAATGACTAAGCCACTAAAGAGCATATGGCTTTGGATGTTGTTTCACCTGCAACCCTAGTTTAGAAACTAATCTAGTAAAAATAACACTGGCACAACTGCCACTATCAATTGCAATCAAACAAGATTTTCCCTGCACCAAGCTTTGAACATAAAATAGATTAGTTTGCTGATCTGGAATCACATTCTCCTGCTCAAGTACTACATCCTGGAAATTCAAAGGAATATTCGACATGTCAATCTCTTCTTCCTTACTACTCTTCTATTTTTCTTCCTCACTCTCACTATTATTCTCCTTTAAGAGCATCACTTTCTTATTAAGATAGTAAGAAGCGATGTGGCAATGTCCCAAACAATTGAAACATTTAATATCTCGACTCCTTCGCTGTTGTGTTTGATCAGACGATTTGTCATCCACCACTTTTCCCTTATTCTTCTCTTCACCATCCTCTTTCTTCTCTTCCTCATTTGACTTACTATAGTGATAAGATTTGTAAGATCATTTGCGTTGATGGCTCTTAACTCTGCTAGCCAACTTAATTACATCCTCCAAGGTCTGATAGTGCTGGAGCTCTACTACATTGGTGATATCCATCTTTAACCCATTAATGAATCGAGCTATAGATTCACACGAAGATTCTAATGTCACACCTTGCCATCAAAGTTTCAAACTCCTTCACATATTCTTTTACACTCCGCTTTCCTTGCTTCAAGGACTATAACTCTATCAGCATCTCCTATTTATAATAATTTGGCACAAATCTATGTGTCATCAATCTTTTCATCAAAGCCCATGAATGTACCTTTTCTTCATCAGTTCTTCCTCTCTCAACTTGTAACTTATCCCACCATAAACTAGCATAGTTAAAAAAAAAAAAAAACAGCGACGCCATCTTCACTTTCATGCGCTCATCCCACTCATAGCAGTCATATACCTTCTTCACTCATAGCACCCAATCTAAAAGTTCCTTTGGTTTATTACTACCAGTGAAAGGAGGAATTTTCACTTTAATATTGTCAATTCTCTTACGCCTACCATCTCCATCCTCCTAATCCTTTCATTATTCCCATCAGATTCACTACTGGAATGTCTTCTATGACTAGATCCACAATGACTCCTTCTATCTATAACTTCTAATCTCTCTAGAATTCTCCTCATATATTCTTGCATCCGATTAAACCCGGTTTGCAATTGTGTAAATTCCTACCTAGTCACAACATCTCCTTTACCACCATTGTTGTTGTCATTATTTCTTTTAGCACTAGCATTATTGCTTTTCATACTATTGCTATCACATATGATAGCTTTTCAACTAGAAAACAACAGCAACATAACAAACTTCAACACAATTCACAGAAATAAAAAAAAAAATCGACCCAACAAACCTAGAATAAATCGCATCGAACAATAAACCTAAAACAAAGAAAATGTTTCTAAACTTGGATCAAACAATATTGTAATTTCCTACAAATTGTGTAAAATTCGTCACTAGGCAAGAACCACATGTAAACATCTATTTTCCAACCTTTAAATGAAAAATTTTGTTAAGAGAATGAAGGTATTAGGTATATCGATCATCAAGGCTTTATCCCAGTAAAAATATGGATGATTTTCAAAGAAATAAAGCTAGTTTTTCCAACCAAGTATTCTTGAAATTGTTGCAAAGTAAAAATCTTCTATAAATTCTTGTTAATAAAAAACCATTAGGGATTTACATGTAGATAGCTCATATCATGTCATTCATGATCACAACTTGTAGATATTGCTTGCACATATAATATACTTGATAGAAATAATGTAAATTTCACAAAACAATTTCGAAAATGCAAGTTTTAGCTACTTATCAGATCTGATCCAAGCATACCGAGACCTAAACGTTTTTGAAACTTAAGAATAACATCATAAATAGATAGCTCTTTTGAAGTAGATAGAAATCGACAGCTTATTTGCAAAATTCCGAGTTAAAATGATCAAGTTATGGCCATTTTAAGTTGGAATTTCCAATTATCACGGAAATTACGAAATTAAAGAGTTTTATATTAAAAAGGTTAGAATTAGTTATGGTATGATATACTCATGGGGGTATTTCTTTAGTTTAGGTGATTTTGGAATCGGGGGAAATTCGTGTTCCTGGATCACTACCATTAGAGACCGGAGACTGGCCGAGTGAGTTCACTATCCTTAAATTATATGCTTATGATTGTGCTTGTAATGACAGTGGCATTAGATTGAGGGCAAGATAAAATCGGATTGTGCATGCGAATCTATTTGATTGAATTGATGGTAAGAATATCAAAATGGACTTATTATAAATCTTTGTATAATTTAGTATAGAATTGAAGTGTCTGCAATATCTATGATCGCCCATAAATCGTTAATTAATATGCCATGATCTTATAATCAAATTGACCATGGATACCATATGTTGAGTCATATTGCATTTGTTATTATATCTTGTGGGAAGAAGTCATAATAGCTGGGCAATAAGGGGCCTGAAAACTCGACTGTTGGCATAATAGCTAGAAATATAATAGAAGTGGTATAGGCACTTGTATCAACTACAAAATTATGTGTGGGTAGACACCTGAATCAACCACAATGTAAATAAGCAAAATTGAAATCTATGGTCGTATGGGCCTGAAACACCTAACCCCGAATGGAGGGCGTAAATCCATTCAACATAGGACTCTTGGAAAGTTTTATATATTGTATACTCACGTGCTTATGCATTTCATGTGGTTGTTAATATACTTGCCTGATGTATTGCTTGTTGAAGTATTTAATTTTGGAGGTGAAACTCACTAAGCAAGCGTAGCTTATACCCCTATAATTTCTTTCTAATGTAGTTCCCGTACATATGGCTGCGTCCTCACACCTGGCTTAATCAGGTAATGCGAAACTAGGAGTTATCTCCTTAGAAGTTTATGATTAGTTTTGTATAATTTTTAGTAGTAAACCTTAAATGATCGGGTTTTACCTAAAAGATAATACCTAGACTCTTGTGTAGCAGGGGAATCCCCTTAATGCTTTGTAACTAATCCTGAGATATCTGTGGTTTATGTTTTTATGCTTATCCTATCATCCATCTCCTTAAAAAGAAAAGACCCGAAACCCATTCGAGTCTCCTTAAAAAGAAAAGACCTGAAGCCTCTCCGAGTCTCCTTAAAAAGAAAAGACCTGAAGCCCATCCGAGTCTCTTTGAAAAGAAAAGACTCAAAGCCCATCGAAGTCTTTAAAAAGAAAAGACTCGAAGCCCATCCGAGTCTCTTTAAAAAGAAAACCCGAAGCCTATCCGAGTCTCTTTAAAAGAAAAACCTGAAGACCATCCGAGTCTCTTTAAAAAGAAAAAGACCCAAAGCCCATTCGGTCTCCTTAAAAAGAAAAGATCCGAAGCCTATCCGAGTCTCTTTAAAAGAAAGTACCTGAAGCCTATCCGAGTCTCTCTTGAAAAGAAGAAGACCCGAAGCATATATGAGTTTTCCTTAAAAGTGAAAGACTCGAAGCCCATCGAATCTCCATAAAAAGGAAAGACCCGAAGCTCATCCGAGTGTCTTTAAAAAGAAAGGACCTGAAGCCCATCTAAGCTAAATGCTAGCTCAAGGAGAGCGTTTAAGACAAAACAAATGCCAACTCAAGGAGCGCCTCTCCAGTTCAAGTGCCAGTACAAGCACCTGTACCGCATCTAAGCCAAATGCCAGCTCAAGGAGTGCATTTGAGACAAAACATATGCCAGCTTAAGGAGCGTACCTGTACTGTATCTAAGCCAAATGCCAGCTCAAGGAGCGCGTTTGAGACAAGACATAGGCCTACTCAAGGAGCACCTCTCCAATCAAATCATAGGCCAGCTTAAGGAGCGCCTACCCAAAACATGTGCTAGCTCAAGATGCCCACATCTAGGCTAAATGCCAGCTCAAAGAGCATATCCATAGCAGATCACAACTTAGCTCATGGAGCACTTGTCTTAAGTCATTGAGAAGGTAAAGGACTTTCGTCATCTGGCTATAATCCCCAGTGGACATATTGCAAGAGCATTGCTTCTACCTCTAGGTTTGCCATAAGTTTTCAAAAGGCAAAAATGGGATCACTCTTTTTATCTTTGGGGTAAAGGTTTAACAAACTTCATCACAAAGAGGAGCAGCTGTAGACACCCCATTTTTGCCAATTTAAGGCTTCTATTTATAGTAAAAATTAATATTATATTAAGCTCACAAATTACAAAAAAGAAAGAAAATAAAAAAAGAAAAGAAATCAGTACATATGCATAAAAAATATAAGAATAAATTTTTAAAAATATATTTTGGGCTTGATATAATACTAATTTTAATTATAGATTTATTTTGGACCTAATTAAATACCTCATATAAATGGGCTTATTTAATTAGGCCCATTTTTGAAACTTTAAATACAATTTTTATGCAAACTAGAACAAAGCATAGGCTAGCAGCTTGTATGGATAAGTCACAAGCATGCATAAGGGACCTGGGTTCGATCCTACAATGAGGCAAATTGCCCTTTTTTCTCTTTATTTTTTTCCACATGTCCCCACTGGCCAGATGAGGTAAGCGCACGTGTCAGCGAGCGTGTAGGTGAACGGTGGGCTGGAGTATCCAGATACATTGTATCGTGGTAGGTGAGCAGCAGGCCTAAGTATCTAGATACATTGTATCGTGGTAGGTGAGTGGCAGGCCAGAGTGTCCAAATACATCGTATTGTGGTAGCTGAGGGTAGGCCAGAGTGTCCATATACATTATATCATGGTAGGTAAGCGATATGCCAAGTGTCCAGATATATTGTATCGTGGTAGATGAGCAATAGTTGAGCATGCTAATGCCTATAAATACCAGCATAAAACAACAACAAACAACACAACACAGATCACTTAAAAGAGATCAAATGTGAAGTTCATAAGAAGTTAGGGTTTCAAATTCAAAACTTCAATTTTTAAGTTTTTTAGGAAATTTTGAAGCAATTGAAGGTTAAAATCTGTCATCACAAGATCGATTAAGGGCTTTTGAAGACCAATTCATGACGATCCAATCAGTCAAAAACTGCCACCAAAACCTTCTATTCAATTACTGCTAGTTGCTTGTCCTTCCCCCCTTCTCCAAGCTGGTGGGTGTCTTGATGTTATACTTGGTAAGTTCTTTTCCTTTTCTTTTTGTTTTTCTATTTTATGTTTTTTGAAAAAAAAAATTTTAAAAAAGGAAAAAAAGAAAATAGATAAAAGATAAAAAAAAATATATTGATGCATGTAATAGGAAATATAAAATAACTATCATATAAAAAACATATATAGAACATGGCATAAATTATTTTGACACATAGAAAAACTTATTTTCATAAATATAAATGAACTTAGTAGTTTATAGGGTTTAACCCTTCATACTCTTTTTTTTTTTTTTGCTAAATTGATTAAAATTTAATAAACGTAAAGTAAAAGAGTTTTGAAATTAAAATTGATCAACAAATTGAAGTTTTCAAAAAAGAACTACGTGTTGTCTGATCCTTATTAGCGGGTATATAGGTACCTCCGGGACAACATAAAAATGAAAAAACCTTTTTTTGTGAATATTGAATTGATTTATCGATTTATTGTAAATATTGTTTAAATTTGTAAACTTTAATGATAAATTGTAAATATCAATGTTATTTGTATTTATTTATACTTATTAATGTGAATAATGATCTTTTTTTATTATTTGTAGGTATTATAATTTGTAAATATTTTTTATATTAGTAGATCTTTGAGCATTAAAAGGATAGATTTTAAATTATGAATTTTAAGTGGTAACCATATGGTTTTAATAGGTTAGCCCTCGAATCCAAAATTTTTGGTTTATAAAGTTTGGCTTCTAAATCAAATTTTTCGCAAACTAGTAGCTAAGTTAGGATCATTCAACCTTTGATCATAAATTATAATTTTTCTCGATTTCAATCGGGCAACTCTAAAAATGTTTTAAAAAATTAAATTCTTTTAATTCTTAGTCGAGGGTTTGTATTAAATGGGTTTGGGTTTAATACGAATCGGATTAAAAGAAATAAAACCAGAAATAAAAAATCCAGGTTTAACAGAAAGAAATTTCAATCAATAGAATAGTTCACCCATGAATGATAAATTTGCATGTTTCATCTAGACATAGGGAGACTTCGAATTTCTATCATAAAGATTCAATCTTTATTTAGTTTTTATGAGTTTTATGCAATTCTATATTGAAGTTAGTGAATGAAGAGATTCACATTATCTCATATAGGATTAGGAATAAATTAACTTGAATAGTAATGGATTTAATCAAGAAACCTATGGCTCAAGATTTAACAATTCATCATTTAAACTTATTATAAGAGATAAGGGTTAGGGTGGATTAAAACTAAGGGTATTAGTGTGAATTGATTTTAAAACCAAGAAAAGCACTCATACATTTTAATTAGGATTCATTAGTTATATTATAATTAACCATTAGAATTAGTATATTTACTTGATAATTTAGGCTATAGAGTAGTAAAAGTGAAATACTAGTACTTGCCCATAGATCCTTAGGATGACGTTCAAGTTAATTTCTATACTATATAGGTGCACTGCTTTGTGTGAATCTACAATTAACGGGATTATAAATTTTAACTTGTGATCATAAACACACATCAAAGTTTTGGCACCGTTGCCAGCAATTTGGCAATATTAAGAAAGCCTAATTAGCTGCTACTTTAGTCAATTTTTTTTTTTTTGTAATTTTTTCTTTCTCTTCTTAGATATGTCATACAAAATCTAATCCATTGGTCATCTCTTGCAGTTTATGACAAGCAATTCTTCATCGGAAGATCTTGATTTTGATCCTAATATAGACCGAACATTTCACAAGAGGTTGAGAGAAAGAACAATTAACCCGAGAAATTTAAGCATCATGAAGGAATTGGGGATGGATGATCCAAATCAAGATGATGGAAATCGAAATGACTAGAATCAAGTTGAGAATGAGAACAATCTAATTTTAGCTCACGAAAATGCGAATAATCCCATTCAACTTGCTGGAAATGATAACAAATCAATTCAAGCTCATGGAAATGCAAATAATCTCATTCAAGTTGCTGGAAATGAGATTGAGCCAAATCAAGTTGTTAATGAATATCATAGACCAATGTGGGAGTACTTTATGCCCACGGTTGATGGAGTTGCACTATCCATTGCATGGCCCACAATATAGGCAAACAATTTTTAGTTAAAGCCTGCTTTAATTCAGATGGTGCAGGTAAATCAATATCGTAGGGGAGCTTTAGAAGATATACATGATTACTTGATAAATTTTCTGCAAATTTGTGCTACCATCAGTATCAGATAATGCAATATGCCTTAGATTATTCCCTTTTTCCTTAGGGATAAGGCAAGAAGTTGGGTAAATTCACTACACCCTCATTCCTTGACAAATTGGGATCAAGTGGCATGGAAGTTTTTAGAGCAGTTCTTTCTACCCAACAAGACAATTCAGCTGAGAAATGAGATCTTTTCCTTCCACCAATAGGAGGGTAAATCACTTTATGAAGTCTGGCAAAGGCTCAAGGAACTCCTTAGACGTTGTCCTCACCATGGGATGTCTTTACATGATTCGGTTAGGATCTTCTATACTTCTCTTGGTGATCAATTGAAGACGAGGAAGATGTTGTAAAACGAAGAAGATGATGAATAGTGCCTACAAAGCCGGTGGTGTATATGCCTAAAGCGGCGTACGTGGATAGACCGCCGGCGTACGAGTCAATGTGCGCTGGAACATAAGCTATGTATATATAATATATATATATATTTACATAAAATGAACGAATGCTGACGGTGTATATTATCTACATTGGTGGTATACGTTGTAAAGCTAGTAACTTTCGAAACCAGCGTTCCTTGGAACTAAGACATACAAAACTTACATGAATGCTGACAGTTTAAAGTTCAACACTGGCGATGTTGATGTTGGTGTACGTGCAAAATTTTCCTGGAACGAGATCTGTTCGTCTATAACAAATTATATATATATAATATAAGAAAAATAATAAAGAACAAAAGATAAAATTAATAAATAAAAAATATTTTAAGAATAGTATGCTTAATAATCCTTTAATATTAAATTTTAGTAATAGTTACAAATAGAAAACACTTTTATTAAACGAAAGGATTAGAATGTGATAGTTGCTTGATAAATATCTTAGATAGATAAATATACAAGAATGGAAAATGAAAATTAGCTATAATTAAGAATAATGTTATTTCCATAAATAACGGTTAACAACATAAAATGAGATCAAGAGAAATACGATGAAAATAAGTAATAAAAAATAAATATTAATTACCCTAAAGTGGTTAAACTAAAGAACGATGTAAAAATAAAATTTAAGTAGGATAAACATCTTATATATAATAGTAATTAAATGATAGTATATAACCTTAAAAATAGTGGAAATATTAACTTAAAAAGACAGATAAGGTTGACAACTAAAGAAATAATAACTGAAAATCTACTACCAAAGCTATAGGACTTAATTAAAGGATGAGATAAACACCGTAAATAAAAATATAAATATCAAATATGATCGAGATAAGCATCATGAAAATAAAAGTTAAATCAAATACCAATATTTCCAACTTAGGCACTCATAGGGTTTAGTTATATGATATATGTTTTTTAATGAATATTTTTATTCATCTCAATATGTGATCTTGATATTGTTGAGGACTTTCCGGATGACTGTTACGATTATACAAAATGAGCAGGTGAGTAACTCAGATCTAGTACATTATTTGCATTTGTAACTAGTGGCATATGTAATGCAAAGATAATAATATGGTTGTTGTGGAAAGCTATTGAGTGTGTGTTGTGAGCTGTTTATTTGATTGACAAACCAAGATAATAAAAGTAATAATACATAATTGTCGGATGATTTGAGAAAAGCATGTTATATGTTGTGTGTGTAATATATGATCACCATAAGAATTTATAATAGATGGCGGACTTATGGAATCTTGGTTCTGTTGTTTTGGGAAAAATATCTATAGGTGAATAGTTGTCCTCAACTTATCTGTTTGTTAAGATGAAAATATTTTAACTAAAACAAAAAATGTTTTTCAGGAATATATATTTTTATTTTATTATGTTTATTTAAAAAAATGGGATAATTATTAAAAAAAATTCCTTATTTTTGAAAAATATAAACTTAGTATAGCTTATTTTCGATAAAACACTTTACATATTATAAAAAGATAAGTCATTTTATCATTGATTTACAAGTTTTTTTCTACCAATCATTTACTATCAAAAGATACTTATTATTATTTTTTATTATTTCCTTTAGATAGGTTTATTTTTATTATAAAAATATTTATTTTTTTAATTTTTTATACTTAAAATATATGAATTTCCATAAAATTATAAAATCTTTTCAATATATTTTTATAAAATACAATCAAATAAATAAAAATAAATCATTTTCTAAAAATATAATTAAAAACAAAGGGGTCTTAATTTATATAGGATATATTTGTTTTATCTGTATGTAAATGACAAATAAATATTTTAAAATAGATTATTACAAATAAAAACCAGATAACTTTACTCCACATATTTACTTGTCGAAGAATTTGGCAATTGAAAATGGAGACTATTTGTAACGTGAAACACGACTTAACCAATGAATATGTTCATACGAAATTAATAATAGACCTGACACTGACGGAGTACTGAGCTTCTTAACACGCACAGAAGTTTGTCTATTTCACACCCTGGAAGATTATAACCAAGTTATTGACAAAATTGTCCATGTGATTCGCACAAACTTATCCCTTTTTTACATATGAAATAAAACTTTAAACTGAAGCAGCTGCGCGAGGGAGGAGAAGATGTAAAATTACATCTATAACTGCATATTAGATTAAGGATTATCCAAAAAAAATCAAATAAACTACATATAAATTAGATACAAATAATATACAAATATAAACCAATTATAAATACAAATAAAATATGTATCATCTAATCAGACCCATAATTTATGTGTATTTGATTGATGTCCTTTCCATAGTTCCAATAAGTGGATTGGAAGGATGCTACTCCACATATTTACTTGACGAAGACTTTGACATGTGACGAAGACTTTAACTAATGCTCAGACGAAATTAATAATAGACCTGAAATTAACAGAGTACTAAGCCTTCGACATGCGTAGAAGTTTGTCTATTTCACACCTTTGGAAGATTTTAACAAACGTCCAGTCCATTTTTAATATTCTTCTGTGTCATGTGAACTCCTCAAAGTCACTCCATATAAACAATTAACAGTATTGTATAATCCCATTTCAATCATAACCATTTAATAATAAATTATAAAGTCATGTAGTAGCCCACCAAGCAGCTGCACATGTATAGTGTGATTTAGACCATTTCACCGACCATGTGGGAAATATGTCGTAAAATGCAATATAAAAAACTATATCATATATATATATATATTACTCTAGCCATTGAAGAGCAACGCTGCATATGCACATTATTAGGCTTAGTTGATCATAATCATGGATCTGGTTTGTGGAGAGAGTGCCACTGCTGGTGAGCTACTCCAAGCTCATGGTCACGTATGGAACCAAATACTTAACTTCATAAACTCCATGTCTTTGAAATGCGCCATGCAACTAGGCATACCATTATTGAAATGACCCCTCACTCATTTCCTTGTTACTGTTAATGCATAAATCTGATTTCATTAGAAGTCAATAATTTAGTAGTCTTATGTCAGTAGTTTAATCAGTCAATAATTTGTTGTAAGAGTCCTATTCTTACGGGTTTGTTAGTAAGTGTCTTATTTTTAGGAGCATTTTTCTGGTAGCGGAATTATTCCTTTATTTTCGTATTTTAGTTACATTTCTATTCTGTATTTAAGACTTAGCTGAATAAAATTGTTATGGGAGTTCATCAATTTATCAGTGCATATTTCTTTCTTTGCTTGCTGTTTTTTTTCAAGCCTTTTATTTTCAACATCTGGTATCAAGCCACCACTGAGGCCTGTAAACAATTCGTTGAGTGTGATGGCAAGCAATTCAAATGGTGTGAACATCTCACAACCTGCGATTCCAATTTTTCAAGGCAGCAATTACGATGTTTGGAGCACAAAGATGAAGACTCTCTTTATCTCTCAGGACCTATGGGAGCTAATAGAGAAAGGCTACAGTGAAGAAGGTGTAGCAGCTGATGCTTTGAAAGATTTGAAAAAGAAGGATGCCAAAGCTCTTTTCTTCATCCAACAAGCCGTAGACGATGCCGTTTTTTCTTCTCGGATTTCAGCAGCAACAAAATCAAAGGAACATGGTGCACTAAGGAATGGGTATCAAGGCACGACAAAGGTGCTTACTGTAAAGCTTCAAACACTTCGTAGACAGTTTGAAAGCTTTCGAATGAAGGAAGGGGAGTCTGTGCATGACTGTTCTAATAACCTTATGGTCATAGTTAACCAAATGAGGAAGTATGGTGAGAAAATTGCAGATCAAACAGTTGTTGAGAAGCTATTGAGAAGTCTGACGAGAAAGTATGAATCCACTGTTACTGCCATCGAAGAGTCCAAAGACTTGACAGTCATGACCATTGATGAACTTTTAGGCTCTGCAATCCCATGAAGATAGGCATAAAAGGTATGAGGAGAACTCTACCGAGAATGCATTTCAGGCCAGATTGAAATTCACAAAGGAGACGGAGGTTGGGCATGAGCGAAGTGGCAGCAACTACAATCGTGGAGGTCACTCTTATCGAGGGAGAAGGGGGCAGAGGATACAGAGGAGGTGGAATCAGGCGACAGACAACACCATTTAAATGACGATGGCCAAAATCAAAATCGTAAGTTTGAGTGTTATTACTGTCACAAACCTGGTCATATAGAAAGATATTGTCGTTTGAAACAAAATGATGAGAAACAAGCAATTTTGCGGAGGATAAAGATGATACTGAAAGTTTATTTCTTGCTTGTTATGCTACTAACGTTTTTGATTCAGAAGTGTGGTATATGGATAGTGGCAGTAGTAGTCACATGACTGCAAATCCGGAGGTTTTTATTAGCTTGACAGGTCAGCTAAAACACGGATAAAAATGGCTGATGGAACGATTCGTAACACGAAGGGAAAAGGAGTGATAAAGCTGAATTCTGGAGAAGAGGCATTAAAGATGTTCTGTATGTTCCGGATTTAGACTCCAACTTGTTAAGTGTTGGGCAATTTTTGAGAGAAGGGTACTCATTGCTTTTTGAAGATTTCTCATGTGCTGTCTTCACTGATAAAACGAAGAAAACTTGCTGCTCAAAGTTCCAATGTCGAGAAACAACATGTTTCCACTTGTTATCGATGATGAAAAGAAGGCACTTGCAGCCTCATTGGAAGGCGATAGCTGTTGTGGCATCATAGTATGGACATCTCAACTTTAAAAGTTTGAGTTTATTGTCTAATCAAAATTTGGTGGATGGGTTACCTATGATAAGGCATATTGATGCGGTATGTGAAAGCTGTGTGGTTGGAAAACAGCATAGAGACTCTTTCCCAAAGAGTAGCAACATGAGAGCTTCAAAACCAGCTGAATTGATTCATGCTGATGTCTGTGGACCCATGCAGACTTTTTCTCTCAACAACAGCAGGTATTTTGTGGTTTTTTTGTGATGATTCAGTAAATGACTTGGGTTTATTTTGTTAAAGAAAAATCCGAGGTCTTATCAATCTTCAAGAAATTCAAGTCTTCTATTGAAAAGCAAAGTGGAAATGCAATAAAAGTCTTGAGGACAGATCTGTGGTGAGTTTGTCTTCAGAATTTGATAGTTTTTGTGAAGAGATGGGCATTCAAAGGCAATTGACAGCCAGCTACACCCCTCAACAGAATGGGGTGGCAGAGAGGAAGAATCGGAGTCTTGTTGGAATGGCAAAAAGCATGCTGAAAGCAAAATGTCTTCCAAAAAGTTTTTGGGCAGAAGCTATTTATACAGCAGCATATGTGCTCAATCGCAGTCCAACTTCAGCATTGACACGCCAAACACCTTTTGAGGCATTTCATAATAGAAAGCCCAAGGTAACTCACTTTATTGGTTGTGTTGCACATGTTCTTATTCCATCTCAAAAGAGGAGTAAACTTGATGAAAATAGTGAGAAATGCATATTTGTGGGCTATAGCTTAAGACAAAAGGATATCGATTCTATAATCCTGAAACTAAAAAATTGCTCATCAGTCGTGATGTTGTGTTTGATGAGAAAAGTATATGGAAGTGGAATGAAGTACAGATAAATGAAGCAATTATTCAAGAGGATATTGAGTTCACCAACCAGCAAACAATGGAAGGAAATGGGACTGATGATGGTGGAAATTCGTATCCTTCCACACCTGATTCAATTCCTGGTTCGTCAAGTTCAGCATCAGCGAGTTCCTCTTCCTCGAGCACACCTCCAAAAAAATGGAGATCACTAACAGAGATTTATGAGACAGAAAGATGCCAGCTTGTGCAAATTGCAGAACCGAGTTCATTTGATGAAGCTGTTCAAAGTGCTTGCATGGTGCGATGCAATGGATGACGAAATGAAGGCATTGGAGAACAATAAGACTTGGGAGCTGGTCGACTTGCCAAAGGGAAAGGAAGTCATTGGGCTTAAATGGATTTACAAGCTGAAATTCAAGCCAGATGGTTCAATCCAAAAGCATAAAGCTCGTTTGTTGCGAGAGGGTATATGCAGCGTGAAGGTATTGATTTTGAAGAAACTTTCTCACCTGTAGCTAGATTTGATACTATTCGTACTGTTTTGTCAATTGCTGCTAACTACAAGTGGAAAGTTTATCAATTTGATGTTAAGTCAGCATTTTTGAATGGGTTTTTGGAAGAAGAAGTTTATGTACAGCAGCCTAAAGGTTATGAATTGAAAGAGAGGAAATGAAGGTTACAAGTTAGGAAAGCACTCTACGGCCTTAAGCAAGCACCAAGGGCCTGGTACGAAAGGACTACAGTCACTTCAGCAAAAATGGGTTCCAAAAGAGTGCAAGTGAAGCGACTTTGTATGTGAAAACCAAGGAGCTGATGAGGTATTACTCGTATGTCTGTATGTGGATGATTTAATTTACATAGGAAATAGTGTTCTTTGATTAATGATTTCAAGAAGATTATGTGTCTGAGTATGAAATGACTGATTTGGTGAAATGAGCTATTTCTTGGGATTTAGAAGTGCAGCAAAGTGAAGCTGGAATTTTTATTTCTCAGCAGAAATATGTGACAAGATCTTCTGGAAAAATTCAATATGAAAGAATGCAATGCAGTTGGAACTCCAATGATTACAAATAAAAAATTCTGTTTAGATGATGGAGAAGAAAAGCCGATGCTCAGCTGTATCGAGTTTAGTTGGAAGTCTGCTTTATCTTACAAACAGTAGACCAGATATCTTGCAAGCTACAACTCTGCTGTCTCGTCATGCAAAGTCCTAGCAACATTCATTATGTGCAGCAAAAAGGATTCTCAGATATTTGAAGGGAACATGTTCTTATGGTTTGTGGTACTCTAATTCTAAAATTTTGAATTGTTGGTTTTTCTGATAGTGATTGGGCAGGTTCTGTTGACGATCGCAAGAGCACTACTGGGTATTTGTTCATGCTTGGATCTAATGCAATTTCGTGGTGTTCAAAGAAGCAGCCATCTACTGCATTGTCTTCATCGGAAGCTGAATATATGGCTGTCACTTTGGCTGCTTGTCAAGCTATATGGTTAAGAAGAATTTTAGGTGACATGAAGCAACATCAAAAGGAAGCCACAACAATTCTCTGTGATAATCAGTCCACTATTGCGATGACGAAAAATCCAGTTCATCACAATCGCACAAGCACATTGATACTCGACATCATTACATACGAGAATTGGAATGAAGGAAGCATAAAGATAGAGCATTGTAGTTCTCAAGAGCAAGTTGCCGATTTATTTACGAAGCCATTGTCTGCAGAAAAGTTCACTTGTTTTAGAGGAAAGTTGGGTGTTATAGATTTTTGCATTAAGGGAGCGAATGTTACTGTTAATGCATAAATCTGATTTCATTAGAAGTCAATAATTTAGTAGTCTTATGTCAGTAGTTTAATCAGTCAATAATTTGTTGTTAAGAGTCCTATTCTTACGGGTTTGTTAGTAAGTGTCTTATTTTTAGGAGCATTTTTCTGGTAGCGGAATTATTCCTTTATTTTGTATTTTAGTTACATTTCTATTCTGTATTTAAGACTTAGCAGCTGAATAAAATTGTCATGGGAGTTCATCAATTTATCAATGCATATTTCTTTCTTTGCTTGCTGTTTTTTTCAAGCCTTTTTTCAACATTCCTTATCCATGAGCAGACCTATCGAACACCTGCGTGGCCGATACGAATGGGGTTTCGACACGTTCAGATCTGATCTTGACGAGATATAGCCACAAAGATTATGAAAAATAATCTGTCGAGAGGACAAAGCCGTGCCTAGACCGAGCGACCACTTGATGCAGTCCTTTCCCGTTGTTCATTATAGCAATAAGGCAGGCGCTTTCTCTCTCTTATCGTTTTGCAGATCACCCAACCAATGTCGCTATCCAATTAAAAGGTGAAAGGACGTTGGCCCTAGATTAAACATTAAACGTTTATAAACAGAAGACGACGACGTGAATCATGAGGCGCGTCCATTCCATTTTTTACATTCTTCTCTGTCATATGAACTCAAAATCACTCCATAACCATTTATTTCATTTTTTAACAGTATTGAGATATAGTGAGCATGAATGTATCTGCTTTCCTCTTTGATTGACTTATGAGATAAAGAAAAATACTAAAAATTCCAAATAAGGATGTAAAGGGTTGATCTTATGATCTCAAACTTCTTTAAGATAATAGAAAACCTAAAAGGACTTTGCTAAAGAATACCACACCCAAATCAATCTAGGTAGAATGTTCCCCGTAAACAACAAAAGAATATCCATCTTCTTGTTTCCTCGATTTCGATTTTTATTCTGAGGTACTACTTACAACATTCATCTTTAACAAAATATTTTGGCATCTACAACGGATAAACTGTCTACAATTAATACCACCGTATTCTGCTGCGCTAAAAAGGAAGAACAATTATGCAGTCTTACGTTGTCTATATTTTTGAACAACTTATATGTTGATCCTTTTTTATTTTCCATATCTCTAATCATGAAATATTAACTGCATTATGCGTTTGATAATAATTGATTTGAACAAGCATCGTTTCATAAGCAAATAAGAATTGAAAATAATTCTATTTAAGATAATGTATTGATTGGGTAATTATAAAACTTATGCATCCTAACGTTTTATGTGCCATATCTACCATCAAATTCAGACAAATTGTTTTTCTTGTTTTATGTGCACATCTGTGTGTCAAGTTAAGTAATTGCTACTGCTATCATATTAGAAATGAGTAGGCCTGCTATCTTGAGCTTATTATTATTAATATTTTAACATTATTGCTAATATTAGTATACTTTATAAATAAGAACAAATTATGATAATTGTTTAAAACTCAACTTATATGGACATAAATACATAAGAATGGGAATTTAAAATAAGCTAAAATATCAAACAACTTGATTTCTAAAATATTCAGGTAATAATATAAAGACAAGTCAAGAGAAACACAACAAAACTAAATGATAGAAAATAAATATTAGTTGTTTAATAGGTTAACTAAAGAACAATATAAAAGTGATGATAATAGTAATGATAAGATATCAATTTACTGAATATAAATTCTAGAACTACCCAAAAAAAATATAAATATCTAACAAGATCAAGAAAGGAAAAATAAAAATAAATATTAAATAATAATTGTTATTATAGGACCACTAAAGGACCAATATAGTAATAGGAAAAAAAACAAAATATCAATATAAGACACTTAAACACTCATAGGATTTTAATTATATAATTTATGTTGTATTGATGAATATATTTATTCATCTCAATAGGTGACATTGATACTTGTGAGGATTTACTTGTTGATTATTATGATTAGCTAGTATGAGCAGGTGAGTAACTCAAACTTATTACATTGTGTGTACTTGTAGCTTAGTTGATCTTAAATGAAAAACAATAACTTGAATTTGCTGTATGGGTTTACGGGAATTGTTTGCTGTATGAATTTTTAATTTCTAAGCTACTCTAATAATAGTGATAATAGAATTCTGTATGAACTTGTTACTTGTATAGTATGTGCTGCTGTGTAATGATATATCACCTTAAACCTGATTAAAAACTAGTGGTACCATAAATGAAATGAACATGCATTGCACGATTTACATAAGCAGCATTTGAGTAAATGGCAGTCTACCATGTGTTAGTATTTTGGATCTCAAGTAATTATTGGTTTTTCTTGGCTAAGAAGCTATTAATTCTACGCAAGATTACCTTTGTTCTGTCGGTACCATAGGAACTAAATGGTAAATGAAAGCCGCATATGGTATCACTTTGAAATAACTAACACTTACTGGAGTTTCTAAGGCTAAAAATAGGAAATGAGTGTTAAAGATGTGCTAAACTCAAAGTGATAATTAAAGTATGTATTGTTGTTTTCCTGTATGCTCAGTTTCTCTTAGGTAAGTAGGCCATAATATTGTGCTCCTTCAATCCCGATGAGAGGGCATAGATCTTCATCATGCTTTGGATTCCGGGTTATCCAAGCTTGTATTTGTGCATATGCTTGATTGATGCATTTCATATGATTATTAATAAACTTGTTTAATATGTGGTAAGTTCTGGCTATTCGTTGAACCTGTGGTTTCACTCACACTCCAACGGTCCTTTTTGATTTACGCTTAAGCCATAGCTTGTCACTTTCAGGAATTTAGCTCCGGTAAGAACTTCAAGACTGGAAGTTTTTGAGAGATTATGGGATAAGTTTCTTACTTTTATTTTTAGTTTAAGTTAGTTAGTATTTAAATTATCAGTTCTGTGTTTTAGAAACTTTTTAGAAAGATAATATGGTTTGTAATGTTATATTCAAGCACTGAAATGATTGTTATTTACTAATTCATGGCTTACATGTATTTGTCATTTCTTATCAAAGCAACCAAAATATCATGTAGTTTGAAAGTATGTCATTCTCTAAAGGTAACTTAGTGATAGTATTCAAGTGTAGTTTGTTTACTACTACTAGGGTACTCTCAGGGCGTGACATTGTCCGAGTTGGAGTTGGCTTCAGGGTATTAGTACTTAGTGGAGTTTCTGACGTTTTGAGGCAAAGTTGAGATTATGTTACATATGCCTATAAGTATATATATAATACTATATAAATTTGAAAAACTTCTCCTTCCTTACTTCTCAATCTCTCCTGGGTGTAGACTACTTAAGCTGGTCCTTCAATCCCCAAGATAGGGTGTAAATCTCTATTTGTTTGAATTTCGGTTATCCAAAGTGTGCATTTCATATAGTTGACTATTGAATTATATATGGTTGAAACCATACTTGTCTAGCATTTGTTTGAAGTGTGGTCTAGTCATGTTATCTTACTGAGTTGTAGTGTGCTCACGCTCTCACAGACTTTACATGCTTTTAGGGATCCATAGAGATGATACGTGCTTGTGATGGAGGAATGTATTAGGCAACAAGGGGGAAACTAAGGCTTGTGTGAGAATGGAAGATAGTGCTTTTGTATAGGGTTATCTCATATATGCTTCTTGTAAGATTGTTAAGCGGTGGCTGGCAGCTTAGCCTAAGGTGTACATAAAGGACATGTTGTATGGAACTTATATATATGCAAAATTTCTTATCTTGATAACCTCATGGTCCTGTTTTAATTGCCTATACCACAGAGTGTCCTACTAGTTTGATGCCCATAGAATTTCTTGAAAGGCGCTAGTTAACTTGCTTAAATATTTTTACTTCTAAATTGTTGCAAAAAAGGGCATCAATACTACTAGGGTGCCCTGTGGGGGTGTGACAAGTTTATTATCTTTTTTGCTTCTCTCTTTCTCTCTCCTCATTTGGTTTTTTCCTCAACCAGCATGCCTCACACGGTCTATAAAAGGCAGACATCACTAGGACCACCTTTATCAGCGTTACTTACACCAAAACGAAGACTAAGAAATGGTGCTTAACCAATAAACCACAATCCTTCCTCAAGCAGCATTCCAGCACCGTTGCTTTGGCAAAGAACAGTACTTAGTACTGTTTTTATTTCTCCCTCTAATAGCATGTCAAATTGCTTCTTGCATTTGTATTGTCATTGCAATGCTTTGCTTGCAGTATGTTATTTGTATATATTATTTAATACATTAATCATAATAAAGTAAAAATAAAAAATAAATTATATGTCTATTTTGAAAATTATATTTATTTTATTTAATTTATTAATGCGTAAAAGTTTCATTATTTTAAAAAAATTTATCAAAAATAAAAAATAAATTATACGTCATTATGAAAATTTACATATTTTTTACTCTAAAAATTCATTCACTACAATTTCTTATCATTATAAAAATCTCTCCATTCACAAATTGTGATTATATAAGGACCCAAATAATTATCACAATATGTCACATGTTGAGTATTCGAATGGAGATCTGAATTCGAAAATTTTCAAAAAAAAAAAAAAAATGAAAATTACTTAAATAGCCCACATGACATATTAAGTGACTCTTTAAATCAACTTATGATAAAAGTGGTCTAAGTAGCTGGTCAAACCTCGGTCTGACCCCTCACTCGTTTCCTTACCCATGAGCAGACCTATCGAACACCTGCGTGGCCGATTCGAATGGGGTTTCGATACATTCAGATCTGATCTTGACGAGATCTAGCCACAAAGATTATGAAAAATAATCTGTCGAGAGGCCTCGATAACATCAGTTGCTTAGGACCTTATTCCATCAAGTTTGTACACGATTCGATGGACAAGCCTGAGCCTAGACCGAGCGACCACTTGATGCAGTAAGGCAGGCGCTTTCTCTCTCTCATCGTTTTGCTGATCACCCAACCAATGTCGCTGTCCAATTAAAAGGTGAAAGGACGTTGGCCCTAGATTAAACATTAAACGTTTATAAACAGAAGACGACGACGTGAATCATGAGGCCCGTCCATTCCATTTTTACATTCTTCTCTGTCATATGAACTCAAAATCACTCCATAACCATTTATTTCATTTTTTAACAGTATTGAGATATAGTGAGCATGAATGTGTCTGCTTTCCTCTTTGATTGATTTATAAAATAGAGAAAAGTACTAAAAATTCCAAATAAGGATGTAAAGGGTTGATCTTATGATCCCAAACTTCCTTAAGATAATAGAAAACCTAAAAGGATTTTGCTAAAGAATACTACACCCAAATCAATCTAGGTAGAATGTTCCCGAAAACAACAAAAGAAATCCATCTTCTTGTTTCCTCGATTTCGATTTTTATTCTGAGGTACTACTTACAACATTCATCTTTAACAAAATATTTTGGCATCTACAACGGATAAACTGTCTACAATTAATACCACCATTCTGCTGCGCTAAAAAGGAAGAACAATTATGCAGTCTTACGTTGTCTATATTTTGAACAACTTATATGTTGATCCTTTTTTATTTTCCATATCTCTAATCATGAAATATTAACTGCATTATGCGTTTGATAATAATTAATTTGAACAAGCATCGTTTCATAAGTAAATAAGAATTGAAAATAATTCTATTTAAGATAATGTATTGATTGGGTAATTATAAAACTTATGCATCCTAACGTTTTATGTACCATATCTACCATCGAATTCAGACAAATTGTTTTTCTTGTTTTATGTGCACATCTGTGTGTCAAGTTAAGTAATTGCTACTGCTATCATATTAGAAATGACCAGGCCTGCTATGTTGAACTTGGCAGACGAGTAGTCATAACCATTTATTATTAATTATAAAGTCTTGTACTAGCCCACCAAGCAGCAGCACATAAATCGTGTGATTTGGACCACTTCACTACCAATGGGAAATATATTATAAAATGCAATTCAAAAACTAGATTTTTTTTTTTTTACAAGTACGTCCAGTACTGTGAAATAAAAAACTATATATTACAATATGTATATATATATATATATATATATGACTCCAGCCATTGAAGAGCTACGCTGCATATGCACATTATTAGGGTTAGTTGATCATAATCATGGATCTGGTTCGTGAAGAGAGTGCCACTGCTGGTGAGCTACTCCAAGCTCATGGTCACGTATGGAACCAAATATTTAACTTCATAAACTCCATGTCTTTGAAATGCGCCATGCAACTAGGCATACCAGATATTATCCAAAACCATGGTCAGCCCATGACGCTTCAAGAGCTCATCTCAGCCCTATCAATTACACCTACAAAATCACATTGCATCAATCGTCTCATGAGAATCCTCCTTCACTCTGGCTTCTTTGAGTTAAAAAAATTTGGACCAGATAATAATAAATTAGGGTATGTTCTAAATCACGCGTCGTGGCTTCTACTCAAGGACAACCCCTTGAGCATCAGGGCCTTTGCCCTTGCCGTGCTTAATCCCATGCTGACAGATCCATGGCACTCCCTAAGTACTTGGTTTCAAAATCACAACGTCACACCATTTGACACGACACATGGCATGACGATTTGGAACCTTGCCGGACATGAGCCTAAGCTCAATGAATTTTTTAATGATGCCATGGCAAGTGATGCGCGGTTCGTGGCGAGTGTCGTGATTAATGAGTGTAAAGTGGCGTTTGAAGGGTTGAATTCATTGGTCGATGTAGGTGGTGGGACCGGAGAGATGGCGAAAGCTCTGGTGGCCGCCTTCCCTGAGTTGGAGTGCACTGTTTTGGATCTTCCTCATGTGGTGGCTGAATTGAAGGGAAATGATAAGGTGAAGTTTGTCGGAGAGGATATGTTTCAGAAAGTTCCGTCCGCTGATGCAGTTCTATTGAAGGCAAGTTTGCTAATTTACTTCATGTTGATTGCTTTTTCTTCTTTGCTGCATATTTATCTAGCTGTTCTATATATCAGAATTAAATGAAGTGCCCGCACAAACCATTAATTAACTGATTAAAAGTGCATTACTTTATGGATTTTTATTTTTAATTTGAAATTGTTAGCCATTTACATCGGTTGATGAAATTATAAATTTAATACTTAACACCCATTCATTTTGCTGAATAGATATTACTCCTAACGAATTAAATAAGAATTTTGTTTGTTAATAAATTTTATTTAAATAAGTGTATTTAAAAAAATTATTTCAGTATTAAACTACTATTCATATATTTGAATAATAAATAATTATTTAAATTTTTCATGTAAGACAAAATAACCCATTATTATAATAGCTCTCTAAAAGAATAAGACTAATAAAATGACTTTTACAACTATATGAATAAGCACAAGTCTTCTTGTACTTCATGCTTACTTGCTTAATACTATTGTTTAATTAATTCTTTTATTTTTATCAATAATTATTTTGAGTACTTAAATCCAATCCTAATGACCCCTCTCCCCATATGTGCTTAAAAAGCATATATTTGCACTTTTTTTTTCGGTCGTAATATATTTGCACGTGAAAAGATGACGAAATTTTTTATGTCAGTGCTTCTGTGGCTCATTTGGGTTCATAAAAGTATATATTAAAAGAGCAAAAAGAAGACCATCTAAAGTGCGAGTCATAATTATGGCCAAAAAAGTACGAGTCATGATTAATAATTTATAGATAAGGGTAGATATACCTAAGATTCCATTCTGCCATTGGCTTGTAGGAGGTCAATTTAATTAATCTATAAAGTCAAGTCAATATATTTTATTATTAATACTTACTTGCAATACTAGTATGGCCTTTTTATTATTTTCATCTATACAAGAAAGCGGATTGATAATTAATGTAGTTGAATGGGAAGGATTGACCATATCTTTATTTCTATTTTCATACTTTCTATAAATATGAAGAAAATATAAATTTTAAACATTTTGATCTTTTATATTTTAGAGCACATATATTGTGGATCAATATCCTAAAAGTATACTATGTTAAAACAAAATATTTCATTTATCGACTGGCATCTTACTTATGTATATACACTCCTTCACGTACGCAATAACTCCATAAGAAAATGTGTAGACACAGGCAGTAATTCAAACATCCATTATTAAGATAACATGAATAATATAAATGTTATTATCATTTGAGAATTAGACGATTATGAACAAATTTTATTGTAAACGCTGTGACTTTGTTACTAATAAACTTTAGCATTTCATATAATTAAATGGATTTATTGGGGTGTTCAGTTTGTATAATTTATAGGATTTGATTGGAAAAAATTCTAATTTCATGTTTGGTTGTGATATAAGTTTTGATACTAAACAATTGGCTTTAAAAGCAATCAACAAATTTAAAGAAAAATAGTACAATGTGAGGGATGGAACAAATCCTCTTTTTACTAAACAAACCAAATCTTTTATAAGATTTTGGTGTTATTCATATGTATATCAAACAACAAAAGCACAAAAATCCTTGCTTAAAACCATGTATATCAAAGACAGTACAACTAAATTATGTTATTTGGTATTCATTATACAGTGCTATTCAATTTCTCTTATTTTGTTCGATTCTTCTTATAAAATCAAACCTATAAATCTAGTGCAGATTTTTTCTTTTCTCTTTTCCTTTTTCTTTCCCAAAAAGAAAAATATTGCAACTTGAAATCCACATTTTTGGGGACCGTCTAGATCTCTTTAGATACACATTTTATGAAGAAATATTATATATATATATATATATATATATATATATATATGCTAACTTATGGAAAGTGACATCGGATGGCTTGTAAAGAATTCTTGTCAAGTGAATTTAAGAATATGTCAAGGTGGAAGGCTTCAATCAACTAAAAAAATAAAATAAAATTTCACGCAACGTAAGATTCAGAAGCTGTGAAACCTGATGAATTCTCCTAACCTAGAAGAAAATTTATAATTTTAGTTTCCAACCATAGGCATCAGTCAATAGTCAATGCATACTGCAGGCTTGATTACTAGAATACGAAATAAATGTGATTGATTAGTATCAGCACAATAATCATCAAAGGCCTTTGAGTGCATAATTCGTAAAGCTTATATATATGAGATTTTATGTGATTTTTATTTCTTTTCTAAAATTTTAAAAATCGCATCCGCCACATTTTCTTTAAAAGTTAACACTTATTCTTAAAAAATTAACATGAAGATGCTATGTAAATTTTACTTTTTTGGTGCTAGTGCATCATTCCATATGATATATATATATGTATATATATAATTAAAAAAATGTTTAAAGAATATTTGAAAATTTTTTAATTTTATTAAAAGAAGTTCCAATGACAAAACGGAAAAAAAAAATCAAATTAAAAAAAGTGAGATGATGGACAATTTTCAGTCGACAGGAACTATAAATAGTGTTCCTCAGGTATTGGAGTATGTACTCATTTCAAATTAACCATGTATTTATATTTCAAAGTAGAATAAAACCAATTGGGTTTTTTGAAAATAAAAAATTTCTAACTAATTTTGAGAAATTATTTAATTAAAACATATTATATATAATGGCATGTTAGCACTAAATAAGCAAAATTTATATATTATGCATTATGTCTTCTTTTTTAATGGTTGTAAGTATTGGCATTTGAAAAAACCAGAAGTTCACACAATTTTTAAAGTTTTTAAGAGAGGTTTTTGTTAGAGTACAAGTGTGAGAATCCCACATGGAAAATATGGGACTTGTGTGAAGAGTTTATAAGAGGAAATACCCATTAACCCATTGCTCTAAGGTTTTGGGTTATAGATGGTGTTAAAAGCCCAATTGTATTATCCTTCACAAAACCCATTAGATTTCTTCTCTCATGGTTGGCCCATCATAAGAAAAGAAGAGCTTTATGATGTGACTCATTTGTGAAACTCATGGTGAGTAGGTAGGACCACTCACAAAAACGGATTTTAGTAGAGTCAGTTTGACAAGCTCTTATTGAGGAAGAGTATGGCCTACTCCATTGTGGAGACTCACACTTGAGGGGGAGATTGTTAGAGTGCAAGTGTGAGAATCTCACATGTGAAATATGGGACTTGTGTGAAGAGTTTTTAAGATGAAAGACCCATTAACCTATTACTTTAAGGTTTTGGGTTATAGATGGTGTCAAAAGCCCAATTGTGTTATCGTTCACAAAATCCATTGGATTTCTCTCCATTGAAGGCATATTCCAGATCCTAACAATTTGCACAATTCACTCTTTTTTTTCTTTCCCTAATCAAACCCATTCTACATTATAAGATAATGGTATCTAGTCTAATTGGACTATGAGGTGATGATGAGAAAGGCGAGAATTAAGTTGTAAATGTTGGTAATAAGAAAGTCAAAGCCTAAAAAGATGGAAAAATTCTACGAATTCATTCATGTTTTTAAAGGAATTAATCTTGTAAGTAATTAAAATATTTGGATTTATATATGATTATGAGTTGTTATTAAAATATATATTATATATCATTTTGATAGTTGGATGAAAAATAGGATGGTCATCCTAATAGTACGTAGAAGTTCTAAAAAGATAGGTTTACTTGAGCAATCTTATCTTTTTATTTAAAAAGTTATGAAAACAAACTGTTGGTATATGGGAATAAACGGTTGGTACAACCTTAAAAAAAATTAAAAGACTTAATTCTTATATAGAAGATAATTGCAAAAACTTCACTTTGCATATATGATATGAATTTTCACTATTCAATAATTGAAACTTTTTTATCCCAAATTTGGACTGAGTTTTGACGATGCATATTTGTTTTAAGTTTTATAATTCATTTACCTTCCTTTTATCTCCAATTAGTTAATAATAATTAATTTAAAGTAATTTTATTAGGTATGTATAATTAAATTATATGATTAAATATGTTTAAAAATATAAAAAAGAAAAAACTAGAAAAAAGAAAACATTCTCTCCATTCACAATGGAACCTTCACCAGAAAAATGCTTTCGTCACCGACATCACAATCGCTACCGTCAAACTCCATCTGGATGACGTTGTAACCTTATCCTCTTAAGCATTGCCACCAGGCACCACCGAATTCTCCACTTGAGGACGTGGATTCCAATGCAAACGTAGCAAGAGGAGGTTTATAATTGAGTTTGGCCATTAAAGCAGGTTGAAGTACGACTTAGTGGAAAGGTCAGGTGTAAACGACACTTAAATATTTTTAAATAAATTATATATCAAAAAATATATATAAATAAAAAATAAATATTTTTTATTTATCAATAATCAAACATATTGGATACAGATATAGATACAGATTAGATAGAAATGAAAATGAAACCTTATATTAATTTGGTATGTCAAACTTGTTTAGGAAGTGAAGCGAGGAAGTTATTGAGCAGCAATGGTATAGGTCTGTCTAGATCATCTAATTTTTATCTATATTGTACATGTATCTCTAAGTTATCTATATTAATTTATATTATTTCTATACATATCTGTTTAGTGTCTGTTTATGAGTAAAACTGTCAATTTTTCATTGATATTTATTTTTTGTCAAACATTAATTTAAAAACGATAAAAAATAATACCAAAATGACCAAAACATGATGAAACAAATAAAATTTCATCGTCCAGATGGAGTGAGAGTGTGTCGGACTCAATTATTGTTATTTATTTATTTATTTTTAGATAAACTAATTCTATTATTATTATTATTATTATTATTATTATTATTATTATTATTATTATTATTATTATTATTATTATATGTCTACAAATAAGAGTGACTAAAAAAATAAACAAGTATTGCTAAGTGACAATAATTGAAAATAAATACTTGCAAAATATCAAAATGTGCCAATGGTCTTATTACCTAATTGTTTCATCCTAGACTCTCAAGTGCCCCCGTTGTAATACCAAAATAAATATATATCATAATGTGAAAACTCAAAAGTATAAGTCCTAATATAAATTTATAATTTGTGTGATATCATACTAAGAGAATTAGTATCGCATTCTCTTTAAATTTAAGAAATTTATTTTCTCAAGATATCGTATAAATTCTTCAAAGACGTGTAAATATGAAATTTAAAAATTCCTAAAATGTTAAACGTTTGTATATCCTTCTTTCTTTTGCCAAGTATGTAGTTTATAAGGGATCAAAAGGAAGACATTGGACATATTTCATCCATGTGAAAGAGCAATTTCCATGCAAATCGGATTAATTGGAAAACTTTAGCATGAATTCCTTTTAATTATTTATTTATCTTTTGGTAAATTACGGCTTACTTCACTATTTAAAAAATTATATATATGAAGTTTTACCGTGTGGATATACATCTATCTATTAGCTATCTGTTATTATTAAGTAAAACTCTTAAGTTGTATCAATTTGAAAACCATTATTTTACTCTCTCTTTTTCTCCCTCTTTGCAATACTCTCTGTTTCTCTCCCTTTTGTTCTCCATCATAAATTATTTAGGGTAGGTAGTGGTATTTGTTGCTCTTTTCTATTTATTGTATTGCTTTAAAAATTAATTTTTTTTTACACACACGTGGCATGAGTGAGTCGTCCACTAGTATGTATCAATCCAAAATTTTCATTAATATTAATTTTTTTTGTAAGTTCAAAGAAAATATTGGCAGTTTGAAGCCTATCATTAATTTTATAACTTTAAGAAAATGAGATCTTCAACCTGCTTGAAGCACAATCAATTGTATATTATGTTTTTCCTACATCAACTATAAGAAAAATTCCATGCATCATCATCCAACGGCTCACATCATATCCATCATAATCCCTAAAATAGTTAATATTTCATTTACTATATTTATTTTAATTGTTAAATTGTTGTCGGGACCATAGAAACTCCCTAACTATAATTAATATTAATTTCTTTTTTACTTTTGCCTATTATATTTATGATAATAACATCATCTTCCTTCTTTGTTATCATATTTGACCTTTTATGTATTAGTGGAATGCTTTGAGTTACTACTATACTCTTTGATAATAGTATATACTAAAATGTAACAAACGTTAAATTAAGCTACAATAGAAAATATTTTTTGCAAAATAGACAAATGTCTTTAGTTTAAAATGAAAATCTGAGTCTAAAATAATGAAAAATTCAGTCAATTATCCATGATTGGACGGATGAAGATGGAGTGAAGATCTTGAAAAACTGTAGAGAAGCTATTTCTTTGAGAAAGGAAAAGCGAGGCAAAGTGATCATAATAGATATAGTCATGGAGAGCCAGAAGAGTGACAATGTGAAAATAGAAACACAACTCTTTTTTGACATGATGATGATGGTCTTAGTCCCCGGAAGAGAAAGAACCGAAAAGGAGTGGGCAAAGCTTTTCTTTGATGCTGGCTTCAATGAATATAAGATATCACCTATACTTGGTACAAGATCTCTCATCGAGGTTTATCTGTAATTTCTAATTTATCTGATGAATCTTTGTTTCTTTGGATTGTATGCTATATGTCAACGTTGCTATGACCTAATACCTTGGATGTTCTTTATAATGATATAATATGTTAGCAAAACTCATGGAAAATACCCACATAACCATGAAATCAAATATTAATCGTGGAATAAAAATGCTATTATAAATACCTTTAGCCATTGCTTTTCTATCTCTTGAATGATTTTGATGTTGTTGGAAAAGATCTATTTACTTTTTTTTGTCTGATAATCAAACAAAGACTCTTTGTTTTCTTAGTCTTATCATACACAATATGATGCTGTGAAGAATGAATGGGTGATAACTATGAAGTAGATGCCCTATTTATATATTTATATAATGTGCTTCCATCAAACACATTTAATGGCTAATTATCATATATAGATCATATAATATTATAAAGATCCTATAATATTGGGATTTCCTTGATATGAAATCTCCACTTACCAATAAAATCCTATAATATTGGTAATATCTTAATGTGGATTATTTCAATATTTGAATGATGGAGCACATCAAATATTTAGATATATTAAATAAATAATAACTAATAATAAATATTTACATTCTCCCTTTTAGTCTATACATTCAAACAATAACTATCTCTAAACCCAATAAAGATGAAATAAGAAATAAAATACATGAATCATGGTGATAGATCCTCTAGAATTCGAGTATTATCTTCCATGAATCACAATGCATTATACTTCTCAGTCTATATATGATAACATTACTTAAATGAATAAACCTCATGCTTATTCTTGATCTTCACAAATATATTTTCTCAAAATCATTAATGTGAATGACAATAAGAGAAAATAACACTAATAAGAATTTCATTAACAATAATATTCAAATATAGGAATCACATGATGGATCCTAATCCCATTTCACATACATGATCCTTGAATTTAAGTAGCGGCATGCCTTTAGTTAAAGAATCAGCTATCATCAACTCTGTATTAATGTGTTCTATGACCACTTTATTTTCTTAACACGTCTCTAATGCTAAATACTTAATATCAATGTGCTTGCTTTGACTACCACTTTTGATATTCTTAGCCAAAAATATAGCCACTGAGTTGTCACAATATATTCTTAATGGCCTAGATATAGTATCACATGTCTTAGCCCTAAAATGAAACTCTTCAACCATACACCATGCGATGTTATCTCAAAACAAAAGACAAACTCTGCTTCCATTGTCGAAGTGGTAATCAAACCTTGCTTGACACTTCTCTAAGATACAGCTCCACCACCTAACATGAAAATGTAACTTGATGACACATCTAGCAAAGTCTGCATTTGAATATCTAACCACTTCCAGACTGTTGGTACATATGAACATAAGCATATGGTCCTTGTCCCCTTGAAGGTACCTCATCACTTTCTTTGCATCTTTCTAGTGGTCTATCTTTGGATTACTTTGATATCTCCCTAACATTCCCACAGTAAATGCAATGTTGGGCCTTGTACAAACCTGAGCATAAATCAAGCTTCCAGTAGCAGAAGCATAAGGAATATTGTGCATCTGTTCCCTTTCAAAATTGTTTCTTAGGCACTGATTTATATGAAACTTATCATCCTTCACAATGAGAGCTATACTTGGTGAACAATCTTTCATTCTAAACCTCTCCATAACCTTATTGATCTAGTTCTTTTGAGATAGGCCCAAAACATAATGGTCTCTATCTCGATCAATGTTGATGCCAATGATAAGAGGCATCACCCATATCCTTCATCTCAAAGTGCTTGTAGAGAAATTGCTTCACCTCATATAATAAGCACGTGTCATTGCTTGCAAGAAAAATATCATCCACATATAAGAATAGAATACAAGTTTTGCCTCCATTAACCTTTTGGTATATACATTGATCCGTGATAGTTTCTTCAAATCTAAATGAAGCAATGACTTCATGGAATTTCAAGTGCCGTTGTTAGGTCTATATATGGATTTCTCAAGCTTGCAAACCAAACGCTCATCATTACTAGAGGATAAACCTTTTGGTAGTTTCGTGCAAATTTCTTCCTTTATGTCACAATTAAGAAATGCTATTTTTAAATCCATTTGTTAGAATTCCAAATCAAAGTGTGCACCCAATGCCAAAATAGGATGAAGAGAATCCTTCCTAGACATAAGTAATAAGGTATCTGTGTAATCAATTCCTTCCCTTTGATTGAATCCCTTAGCAACGAATCTTGCCTTGTATCTCTCAATGTTGCCTAATGAATTTTTCCTTGTTTAATAAACCCATTTACATTGTATAGGCTTCTTTCCACTAGGCAACTCAACAAGGTCCCAAACATTATTACTCTTCGTAGAATTCATCTCATCCTTCATGACAATGTATCATAACTCTGATTCCTTGCAATTTATATCTTGTGTAAAGGACTGGTGATGGTTGTTTGAGGGGGTTGATCCTTAATCTGGATTTTTAGGGTTTCAAGAATATGAAAACATAATGAAAATAAGGAATGATATGGATAAAATTATCGTTCGATAAGTTTCATGAACAATAAAATTAAACTAGGTTGTAATTAAATTATAGAACTATAGAATCCACAATCTATAAAATAACTACGATGTTAAAAGAATCACAAGATTCTAATAACAAAGTTTACTACAATTCTATACTACTTGAGAATTGATAAGAACTCAGCAATTAAAGAGAATCAAATCTCAATAATCATATTCACCATAAAAGGTTTCGCACACAAAAGTTCCCTTAAAATCTCAAAAAGATATCATAAAATGAAATCCATTGCCGTAAAGCTTACATTATAAAGGAAGGAAATAAAACTAAAAAAATTTACAAAATTCATAAAAATTAGCCAAACCACATACGCTAGCTCAAAGCTAGTAGCCTTTAGTTCAACACTAGTAGCCTACATCATATACATTAGCGGCCTTGAAGATAGCTCTTAAAATTTTGAATTTGTGAACTCTGAAGGCCGACTTCATAACTCCTACACTGATGGCATAAATGCCCAATACTGGCAGCTTTGAGGCTGTGTATAGTTGTTGTTTCCACACTTGTTTTTTCTTTCTTTTGTTTTCCTTTCCAATGACTTCGGGCTTGTTGATTCCTATCATTAGCCCTGGGCTTACGAAGATTCGTCATCGAATCTTGATCCTTCAATCTCTGAACTTCTGGAGTTAAATTCTAAGTTGTCATCTAGCTGGTCCATGCAAACAAACTCCTTAAGCCTTTAATCTTCTTAACATGCACCATCTTTGTCTGTTGTACCTCTATAGGACTCATAGCTAGTAGCTTGTATGTTTTGTCATGTTGCCAAATAGTATATTCATTCTTGTACCCATCAAAGGCGCCTGTGAGATCATACAACCATGGTTTTCCAAGGATCAAGTGTGTAACATCCATGGATACTACCTCAAATAAGAATTCATCAGTATAATCGCCAATAGAAAGAGATACATGAACTTTTTATGCACATGAACAACTCCTTGATGACTAAGCCAATGAAGAGCATATAGCTTTGGATGTTGCTCCACCTGCAACCCTAGTTTAGAAACCAATCCAGCATAAATAATATTGGCACAACTACCATTATCGATTGTAGTCAAACAAAATTTTTCCTACACTAAACTCTGAACATAAAATAGATTAGTTTGATGATCTAGAATCACATTCTTTTGCTCAAGTACTGCATCTGGAAATTCAAAGGAATATTCGACATGTCAATTTCTTCTTCCTCACTATTCTTCTATTTTTCTTCCTTGCTCTCATATTATTCCCCTTCATGACCATAACTTTCTTATTAGAACGCTGAGAAGCAATGTAGCATGTCCCAAACACTTGAAACCTTTAATATCCCAGCTCCTTCACTGTTATGTCTGATCAGACGCATTATCAACTACCACTTTTCCCTTATTCTTCTCCTTATCATCCTCTTTCTTCTCTTCCTCATCTGACTTACTATAGTGATATGATTATTAAGATCGTTTGCACCAATGCCTCTTAAATCTGCTAGCTAACTTCATCCTCCAGGATATGATAGTGCTGGAGCTCTAATACATTGGCAATATCTATCTTTAATCCATTAATGAACCGAGCTATAGATTCATATGAAGCTTCTCTAATGACATATCTTACCATCAAAGTTTCAAACTCCTTCATGTATTCTTTACACTCCGCTTTCCCTACTCAAAGATTGTAACTCCATCAGCATCTCCTGTTTATAATAATCTAGCACAAATCTACGCGTCATCAATTATTTCATCGAAGCCCATGAATGCACCTTTTCTTTATCAGCTCTTCGTCTCTCAACCTATAACTTATCCCACCACAATTCAAAAAATGCCAGCGATGCCATCTTTACTTTCATGCACTCATGCCACTCATAGCAGTCAAATACCTTCTTTGCCCATGGCACTCAATTTAAAAATTCCTCTGGTTTATTGCTACCAATGATAGGAGGAATTTTTAATTTAATATTCTCAATTCCTTTACATCTATTATCTCTATCTCCTCGCCTCCTAATCCTTTCATTATTCCCATCAGATTCACCAATGGAATTTCTCCTCTAACTTGATCTACTATGACTCCTTCTATCTCTAAGTTCCAATCTCTCTAGAATTCTCCTTATATCTTCTTGCATCCGAGTAAACCCGATTTGCAACTGTGTAAACTCCTACCTAGTCACAACATCTCCTTCACCACCATTGTTGTTCTTATTATTTCTTTTAGCCCTAGCATTATTGCTATTCATGCTATTGCTACCATCAGACGACATCCTTTCAACTAAACAACAGTAAAAACGCAACAAATTTCAATAGAATTCATAGAAAAAAAATCTACCTAACGAACCTAGAATAAATAGCGTTGAATAACATACTTTGCAAAAATTTTGGTCTAATACCAAATATGACATGTGCTTGAGGGGGTTGATCCTAGATCTGAATTTTTAGGGTTTTAAGAATACGAAAATGAGGAATGATATGGATAAAATTATTGTTCAATAGGTTCCACGAAAATAAAATTAAACTATTTTGTAATTAGATTATATAATGATAAGATCCACAATCTATAAAAATAATCACATCGTTAAAAAATCACAAAACTCTAATAACAGGGTTTACCGCAATTCTATACTACTGAAGAATTGATAAAAATCTCTCAAAATCTCATAAAGATATCATAAAACTAATCTCCATTGCTCTAGAGCTTACATTATAAAGGAAATAAATAAAACTAAAAAAAATTACAAAATTCATAAAAATTGGCTAAACCACATACGCCGACTCAAAGTTGGCTACCTTTAGCTCAACACTGGCAGCCTACATCATATACACTGGCAACCTTGAAGAAAGCTCTTAAAATTTCAAATCTATCAACTCTAAAGGCCGGCCACCTAAACTCCTACTCCGACGATGTAAATGCTCAATGCTGGCGGCTTTGAGGCAGTGTACATGTGTTGTTTCCACACCTGTTTTTTCTTCCTTTTGTTTTCCTTTCCAACAACTTCGGCTTGCTGATTCCTATCAACTTGGGTCATTTTCAGCTCCTATGTCGTAGTTAGACTCTTGTAGATATACCATATCATCACTAGAAATTGTTGATTTTTTGCTCTAGTAGACCTCCTTAATGTTATATTAGGAGGATGTTGATCAATTAGTTGTTCAATATCCTCATGAATAACTTGATCTACTAAATTATTAGTGATTTGTGGAATTTCACTATTATCATTCTTAACTTGTTGGATTGTTACAGTTGGTGTTGTGATGTCCAGTTGAACTTGAAGGACATTATGAATGACTATAACTTGATTTCCTAAAGTGGATTGTTAAGTCTTATAATGATCCTTCTTTGAATCTATGCTTTGAGGTAAAGCCCTCCTACTAATCAAGTCATTCTGAAGAAATTTAGCATTTTGTTGTTTCCACGAATATAGTGTAATGTGATGGAAAACATATATGTGTGCTTTTGACCTCTCGTCATATCCAATGAAACACCCAGTTATGGTCCTTAGATCCAACTTCTTTTCGTGTGGATTATAAACTTGTATTCTACATGGAATCCTTACGTGCATACATGTTGCAAACTCAGTTTCTAATACTTAAATAATCTAAATGGTATCTTTAGGATAGCCTTGGTTGGAACTCAGTTTAATACGTACACTATTGACTTAAGAGCTTCAGTCCATAAGGACTTAGAAGATTGGTACTACTAAGCATATTGCATACGATGTCCAATAAAGTTTAGTTTCTTCTTTCTACCACACCCTTTGGCTTTGGATAACCAAGTGAGGCATATTGGAAACCTACTACAATATCTATATGCATAGCTTCTAACATGTATGAACTCCTCTTGGCGCCGTGTCTTTAACTTGTTAGTCTGCTTTCTTTTGATGTAGTCAACAAGTCTCAAAATCAGTAAAGTCCAAGACATCAAATATCTTGTCATTCACCAACCTTTTTACTCTATCAGTAGAGACACGTCCTAGTCTCCGATGCTATAACATAGATGATTTCGCATTCATGACACAATGCTTTATACATATATGTGCTACATTTTAGCAATTATTATCATGTAAATTAATATAAAAAAGACCATTAGACAAAGAACCATTTCCAACAAGTTTAGATTTATAACTTAAACAAAAAACATCTAAAAATTTTAAACAATATCCAAAAGGTACAAGTCTAGAAACTTTCATTAGTTTCTTGGAGAAACTAAGTGCATAAAATGTCTTTTCTAATAATAGAATAAAATTGCTACTTAAAATTAAAGAACAACCCCAACAGTCTTCACATGTGAGGACATCTTGTTTCTAGAATAGATGCACTCCACACTTCCTATTGGCTTCCTTGGGTTTATTAAACCCTGCAACACATTGGTAATGTGACTTGTACAGCCAAAATCAATCCACCATGTGTCATGATTAATGTCGGTCAAATTAAATTCAAAATATACTAATGAGGTAGGATTACCCATAAATGTACCTTTCTTTTCAAGTCGTATGGCAAACTTCTCATAACCATTCTTAACATGCTGCTTTTTCTTATAGAGGATGCACTTGGATTCTTTCTTAATGTCTACTTGAGTAGGTATTTTAATCTTTCCCTTCTTATGGGCTCGAGCCTTATAATTTCCTTAAACAGCTAGATGAGCACTCTAAGAAATTTTTCCTTGCCCTACTAGTAGCCTCCCTTCCTTTTAAACACAAATGGCCATCAGCTTATGAATTGACCATTTATCATCATGTGTTATAAGATATCATAAAGGGTGCATGCGTTGGTGGAAGAGTGTTCAAAATGTACTCCACAAAGAAAGATTTAAACATTTCTACCTCAAGTGTCTTAAGTTGAGCCATAATGCCCCTATTGATGTGAACGCACACCCTTAATTTTAGTGAGTCTAGTGGGTGAAAACCTCCTTACTGGGGTACTTCCCAATGCCTCATGTGAGGACTGAAATTGATCATTAATAGGCATCAACAGCTCATGGACATTGGCCTAATGCTTGATGGCACTATGATCACTATTTTTTATCTTAGTCTTTATGAACATCAAACTCAGATAATTAGATCATTCCTTACATTCATAAAGAATGATTTTAGTTGAAGTGCTACCACCTGCAATAGCAAGTGGTTCATCTTTCTGAATAACATAGTCAATGTCTAAGTACCCTAAATGAAGGAAGACAGTCTCTTTCCATTTTTTTCACCCATTAATTAAGGAATATTATCAATAACGGCAATATTTCGTATAGCTGCAAATTTAAAAATATATGCTTACATATATCAATGATTGAGGCTAATAAATAAGCATATGCAATTAAACCATGTAAAGCATATAAGAATATAAATCAATACATAAAATTGCTTATAGGCTAAATTTTACTCAAATAGATTCATGTTAATCTTTACGATAAAACTATCAATCTATATGTACCTCTCTTATTACAAGTGGGAAAAATAAGAAAGAAAAAACTTATATTTTATCCTAATTTGACTATGTGGAATGCAATGAAAACTACTGTGGGATAGATTTCATCACACCTAACATAACAAAAGAAAATTCTATGGTCCCATCATTAATTTTGACAGGACCGATCCCATCAACATCCAACAACCCACACCACACCAAATTGTAATCGAATCCCTAAAACAATTAATATTCCATTTACAATATTTATTTTAGCACATAGACTATCGATGGGATGGTCCCGTCAACGGGACTGTAGAAAGCTCCCCATAACAAATTACAATTGATATCTTTATTCAATGCAATCCAACCAACTTAATATATAATTTTAATTAACTAAGGTTATTGTGGCTAGGCCCAAGTTAATTAAAACCATATGGATCACAAGATATCTATTTAATTAATCATTCATTCTTATGCACAATTTATCAATCATAAGGCATCTAATTACATTAAGGATGCAAAATAATTAATCAACATGTATTGATCTTTAAATAAAATACATTTGCATGAATTTCAACTTTGGCAAATAAATAATTTTAATGAATTATCGCTCTTAATAACACAATCAATTAATTGTAAAATATTAAAATTGCAATAAAACACATATGTACGTTAAAGAACACAAAGAGTACACTAATTGATTTGTCAAACAACGACATATATTCATAAGATATATGTATGTGTATGTACATCAGCATACAAATCAAAACCATGTCTCTGAATTCGTCTTCCAAAAATTAAAATATTTTAAAGAAGGGTTTCAACCATTCAACAAATTGAAACTAATTTCTTATGTATACCAGCATGTGGTAACAACAATAATTCTAAAACTTTAAAAGATCAATATATGTATGTATATATATACAAATCAATATATTTTAATCAATCCGTGTACATATATACGAGAGTGAAACAAATTAACCGTCAATTAATATATTTAATATATGAATATATATATTCATGCCAACATAACCAACACTATCATCACGATTTTAATGCAATTATTGTACAAATATAATTGCAAAACTCAAAATCATATAGCAAGGTAGAGGTCATATTATACGTTAATACCAAATGTTACAAAAACTCATGGCAACCCACATAATCATAAAATCAAATATTAATTACGGAATATGAAAGGATGTTATAAATACCACCAGCCATTGCTTTTTGATCTCTTGAATGATTTTGATTTTGTTGGAAAAAATCTATTTACTTCTTTTGTTTGATAATCAAACAAAGGCTTTATGTTTACTTAGTCTTTTCACACACAATGCAATGGTGTAAAGAATGAATGTGTGATAACTAAGAGATAAAATGCCCTATCTATCTATTTATATAATGTGCTTCCATTAAACACAATTAATGGGTAGTTACTAGGTAAAGATCATATAATAGTGGGATTTCATTGATATGGCATCTCCAATTACCAATACAAGTCTTATAATAATGGTAATATCTTAAGGTGGATTTATTTCAATATTTGAATGATAGACCACATCAAATATTTAGATATCTTAAATAAATAATAACGAATAATAAATATCTACATAATAAACTCTATTTACTATGTTTTTTCATTTGGTGTTTGGTATTTGGAAAATTCTATGTCTGGTTGCTTTTTTTTACGAGATTGATCTTGTTACTAATGTAATGACTTATGTTGATACACAATTGTGATTGGATATATTCAACATAATAAATTCTACAATTATTTCAATAATCAGATGATGAGTTGGACAATTCCATTAACAAACTGTAAAAACACTTGATATTGATATATTGCTTGTTTATTTCGCACATGATTGAGATATATATTGTAAAATGTTTACATATCTAAAATTATATTCATGCTTTTTGAAAATACACTAGGAATATTTAAGAGGGGGGTGAATTGAGCATTTGTCCAAAAAATTCGAAATAATTAATATTAATTTCAGCAGATCAAAAAATTAAATAAACTTATAGCGGATAAATAAACAATAAATATAAAGCATAAATTAAATAAATAGGGGCAAAAAAATCAAGCCAATATTTTAATGTGGAGTTCAACCTACTTCCTACTCTTTATGGTCCTTAAATTGTCTCTATCGAGTCTTCACCACATCTTCAATTAATATCAAAAGTTAGCTCAATTGAGCAATTACACAACTCAGTAAATATGATATTTCTTATCTCTCTAAGTGCTTTTAAATGAATAGCAATGAATTTAAACTGAGCATTAGAGTGTATTTTCTCTCTCTTAATAATTTGAAAATATTATGTACAAGAAAATAAAGAAAAAGACATTGTTTGATCGCAGTTAATGAGCTCGTAATTGATTTTGGCACTTCATTCTTCACTATCACTTCCACACGTTGGTTTTCTATACTTTATATATAAATAGCCTTTGAAATTCAATAGTCCATTAGACGCAACATCTATAATCTGCCAAACATTAAATGCACTTCAACAGCTCTTTTTTGCCACATCAACTTTAGATTTTAAGTTGTCGCGCCTTAAATAGTCATCGCACCATAAGTGTCACGCCCGAAGTTGACCCTCTACATCCTTCTCACACATGTGCTTTATTTCACCTCAAATTAACTTATTGTGGCCTAACTTATGACCTATCGAGGCGTGTATTTGACCTTTGACCACCACTCTGATATTTGCCTTTGTCGAGTTTTTGGTCTTGAGCATGTTGCGCCCTGAGTCCTAATGTGTCGAGCCCTAAACCTGACCCTCGACACACTTTGAACTTTTTATGCTTTGTCGAGCCTTTGTTTAAGCATTTCATGCCTTAACCTTTAAGTACATCGAGCCATTGATGTGACCCACGACATGTCTGATTACTTATTTGCCTTGTCGTACGTTAGACTTAATCATGTCTAGCTTTTACTTTTAACTTGTTTAGGGCTTGACCAACTCATGTTTTTGCTAAAACCTGCGAAAAACATGCGCAAAGCACACACATATATATATGGCTAATTAAATGTAGTTTACAACAAAAAAATAGTTGATTGTACATCAAATTATCTCATCAAAATTCACATTGGACTCTCAAGCTCAACAGGCTCCCACCTTTTTGAGAGGACAATTTATGTACAATTAACTCATATTCACTACAACATACTCCCCATCAATTAAGCATCCAAGTTCTAAGAAAATTTTCAATTTTTTAGGTTTCAAAATAAATTTCTAATGCTTAATTTTGGAAAAATACAAACTACGCTTAATATGTCATATTCTCCCCTTATCAAAACAACTTCATGCATATTTTTAATTGTGCATCCACTAGTTCGACACTATACTTCGATTCTGCCCTTCTAAAAGGAATGTCGGCTCTAACAATTCCATCTCCGTTTACCAAAACAACCGAAAATATTTTAAAAAAAAGTAGGCATACGACGTATAAAGAGTTCACGTGTAGTCATCAAAAACAATACTATAACAATTTTAATATATACAAGCAATGAGAGATGCATAAATATACATCATTCGGCTAAAAACAAATGCCTCAATCATAGAGGACTTCACACATTGCCTCTATCCATGTAGGACTTCATACCGGTTGCCTATACTCGGATAGGACTTCACCATACTTGTCTAAGCTCACATAAGACTTCACACACATGCCTATGCTCACATAGGACTTCACAGCTTCTCCATACTCAGATGGGACTTCACAGTTTGCCTATGCTCACGCAGGACTTCACCATATTTGCCTATACATAGATAAGACTTCACCACAAATGCCTACTGTTGATCCCAAATAATAATCAAGAAGGGAGGGTTAAATTGATTATTACAAATTTTTGCCTTTAAAACCCTTTCAATTTTGAAAAACGAGAACAATATATCAATATAACAAATATGAAAATAAATTGCGTAAAATTAAAAGGATAGAGAGAAGAAGATCAGGCAATGATTTATAGTGGTTCTGCCTTGTGTGTCAGTCCACTCTTCCAGTTCCGAGCCAGGGATCCCGTTATCTTACGGGTTTGTTCCACTATATCCAACAAATTCAAATACAAGCTTGTGCAATTCTCTCTACTCTCGATTCTCACAGCTATCCTCTAGCCACAACCAATCTACAGAGTCTAAACTTTTAACTTAACTATCAAAAGAGAAGGCAACAACAAGTTTCTTCTATACAAGATAAAATATCTAAATCACAGAGCTAAAGAATGAAAGCTAAGAGATCAGCTTGCTTGTTGAACCGTAAGAAGAAATTATGAATATCCAAGGCAAAATGAAACTTTTGGGTTTTGTTCTGTATATACTGGTGAGAAAAAAAAAAGCTTCTTTTTTATGTGTGAATAGTATCGGCTACTTTTTTTTACTTCGATCTCATCTTTTTCTCTTTGTCTTCTGTATTATATATTCCTTCTTCTCGTTCTAAAAGCTATTCGGAAGATGGATAAGCTTTCCCAAAAATCTCAGTTGAAAAATCTTTTGTTCCTTATCTCTTTTTCAAATTTGAATTCTTTCGTTTCTTCAATTGGGTAGAAGATAAGATGAGATATGTTTCTTCTAGATATTGTGATGACATTTATCCTGATTTGCAATCTGAAAACCGAAATAGATTCATCATAATCTAATCTTCTTCTTCTTTATCTAAACAAAAAATAGATAACGTTCTTTTTTTGAACTCAAACATGAATCCCATAAAATTAGGTAAGTGATGGACTTATCCTTATCCTGAAACATTGTAGATACTGATATTTCACTTGTCTTGAAGGAGAAAAACGTGCAGCAGCTGTTCAAAGAAGTTTTGGTACTGTTCATGAAGATTTTTCTTCCGTTTGTAGAGAGAAACGTTTGTAGAGAGAGAAACTTGAGATAATCTTTAAATCCCCTTGAAAATTAACCAACTTAGGTGGAACAAATGAGTATAATACCCAAATAAACTCATTTACTCGGAGCTAGGTCTTCAAGATTCATTTTTGTACCGAACTGGAATGATTTGCATCAAGTTGGAGAAGATGAACAGTGAAATCACGTGATATAGAGCTGCTGTTAAAAGTGTAGTGAAAGGTTCTATGAAAGGTTCTGGATTTTTGGAAAAATTCTTTATCCTTAAAGCAACCTTCTAGAAAATATTCTGGATTCTGAATACTCTTTATCATTTTTCTTCTTTCTCTTTAACTTGATACTATACACTTTATAAACTCATTAGTAATCATTTTTACTCTTTTGTTATCATCAAAACCTATTTTAAGAGAATCTAACATTCTTCCCCTTTTTGATGATAACAAAACTTTTGTTAAACAAAATAATTCTCTCCCCCTTTTTGTTATCAACAAAAAACATATTCATAGAATATGACCAACTATGAATTCTTTTAATTCAAAAGACAAGCACACATTTCAAATATGTATGATGGTCTAAACAATAACATTTTTATGCAAAAATCTCTTAGAATAGCATAAATTTTTATAAGTAAAAGTGCGGAATTTTAAAAAGAGCAAAATTTTATTCTTTCAACAGACTCATAACAAAAATTGCTCAACACAATTGTTCTAGTTATTTATCTTTATTTCAAACATTTCCCCCTCTTTTTATTTCAAAAAACATAACTAATCATCTTTCTAAAGAATTTTCTTTATCCTTTATCTTCTCCTCCTTTATCAATTTCTTTTAAAAACTATGCTTGTAAACCCCAGAAATTTTCCACATTAGTACACGACTTTAAATAGAATGTATAAACTAGTTAGTAAACTTAGATTCCAATAAAAACCTAAGAATAGATCAATGCATTGAATTTGGCTAGATAAGGATCTAGAAATTGAATAAAGAACTTCTTTGACCCTATTTCATACCAAAAACGAGATTTCGTATCTTGAACGAATAATTCAAGATATGATTAAAGGAAATCTAAATTTTCAAACCCGAAATTTGTTATACAAATAGATTAAATAGAAAAATATAAATATAGAGATCAAATGACTACTTTTGAACTCAACAATGATTTGAGATTAGAACAATGAGTAATAATGAGTCTATGTATGGATTTAAACCCTAAATTCAAGATTCCTATATAGTATTAAATGCTACTAATAAGATTTCATAATAGATACCAAAAATTAAAGATAAATAGATAATTTAGCTTCTATATCAAATGCGATATTAAGTAGTTAATCAACTACGCTTATAGAAAGGAAACGATAATCTAAAGATAAACCGTTAGGATTATAAATACATAATAAAAACATAAACTGATGTATAACTCAAGATCTAAACTTCAAATAAATAATTGAATCACACTATTGTTCTAATTAGGATTTTCTTAAGTTATTGAAGCCTAAAACAAAAATTGACCTAATTAGTTTAAGAAACCCCAATCGCGAGGGATAAAATTCTAAAAATAATTAATCACGTAAATTTAAAACTTAAAGTTGTATTGTTTGATAATCCAAGTATTTTGTAGAATTCTATAAAAATATTTTTGTACAAAAACTCTTAAATATTAGGTATTTTGTACTCGTATACTTAGTAAACTATCCTAAAACTAAGTTAATTAACTAACTAATATTAATATATAATAAGTGTTTTTTTTTTGCGGCTGCAAATTGGAAGGATGAAGGGCTGGGATCATCTTGAAATATGGGAACCGAAATTGCCCAAATAATGCTTAAACAAGTCAACAAAACCAACTCTTAAGCCAATCAATTTTTGCCAACAAGTCTCCTTCATTAATGACAGACAAACAAGTAACAAAACAGTGCACAACTTGGTGGAAATTCGGATCAAATTTCGAGGGAAAATGCTACAGCAAAGCTCTTTCTTTTGCTTTCTATATATATATATATATATATATATGTGTGTGTGTGTGTGTTTAAGGCACTTAATGTAGAAACAAACAAACACTAAACACTCTCAAATTTTCCAGATCGAACCTACTTGAAATTAATAGCCAAAAAGACCTAAAAACAGAAATCAACTTGTCCAAAACAATCCAATTCGAACCAAGGAAAAATACAATACGAAAAACACTTAAAACAAGCTCGAGGTGAGTTAATGTAATTCGAATGGTTTTCTTTTAAAACTAAGGATTGGAACTGACTTTTGATAATCATAGGAACATAATCAACACGAAAACAAGCTTCAAATTCCATCAGATTGGCTCAACCAAGGTAAAATTCAAAAACCGTAGTTGCACTTTACTAGAATCAAAATTTAAGAATATATGCTTGTAGAAGCGTTAGGAGTTGTTGTATGTATATATACAAGATATAGAAACACTTAGGAATGGTTTAGGAATGTTTTTGACATAGAAAAGTCAAGAAATATGAATTGTTTCATCGAGGAAGATGATGAACAGTGCTAACATTATCCATAAGTCGGTAATGTAAACGTCCAACACCGGCGGCTTACAAGGGTAAGCCGGCGATGTAGAGACGGCTTACACTAGAACAGAAGTTATGTAAAATTTATTTTCACGTAAAATAAACGAACACCGCTATCTGGGATTATACGCCGGCAGCGTATAGTCCGGCGTATGTGGAAAGCTGACGCTTTCAAGCCGGTGCAAACGATACGAAATAATATACAAATCAAAAGAACACCGGCACCTGGGTTTCAACGCCGGCGGCGTAGGAGCCGGCGTACAAACATGTTTTTCTCTTATATAATCTGTATTTCACGGATGAATATTTATATAATAATTATAATTATATTATATATTTATATGTCAAAATAGAAGTTACTAAATAGAAAAATAAATACAAATATTTAGAATTTTTGGTTAATATTCGATAATTCTTAAAACCCTAGAACTATAGGAAAATATTAAGTGTTAATAACAACTGTAAATAATCAAATAGTTGTTCTAAGTAGATAAAATAGGTAAGAATGGAAATTAAAATAAGCTAAATTTACGAATAATATGACTTCTAAAAATGACAAAATAGTTATACAAAGTAAATTAGAAGAAACACGACGATACTAAGTATTAATAAACAAATATTATTTACTATATTGAGTCAGGTATAGAATAACATAAAATTAGTTTTAACCACTACAAAACTTGATAAGTATCAATTTAGGACACTAGACACGTATAGGAATTTAGCTATATAGTCTATATTATATTGATGAATACTTTATTCATATCAATAGGTGACTTTGATACCATAGAAGATCTTCCGGCGGATTATTATGATTAAATCACCATGAGCAGGTGAGTAATTCAGTCATATTATACTGTTTGTGCTTGTAAATAGCTGAACATGTAATGCAAAGACAGTAATAATAAAATGAATGTTGTGACGGAAATGTGTTGTGATATGATTATATGATTGTTAATCTACCATTACAAAAGTGATAATATAATGATTTGATGTTGTGAAGAAATATGATGATGATTGTGTGTAATATATGATCACCTGGAAATTAAATAAGAACTATTGACTTATTAAAATAATTAGGTCATGCATTGCACGTACTGCATTATTGCATATATAAACGGGTGACAGCCTGCTACGTATTAATATTTTGGTTCTTTGTTAACGCTTGGTTTTTCTAAAGTGTTAGTTCTTCCAAGGTTTTTTTTTTGTTCCGTTGGTTTTACGGGAACTAAGTGGTAATGAAGAACATCGCCCGTAGTATCACTTTAAAATGATTAATACTTAGGGAGTTTCTAAGGATGGATACAGGAAATGGTCAGTTAAAACTATTATATTTAAAGTGATAATCTTAAAACAAGAAATCGTTGATTTTCCTGTAAACTAAGTCTCTCTTGGGCAGGTGGATCATAAAGTAAATGTTCTTCAACCCTGAAAAGAGGGCGTAAATCTTTTTCCTGTTTGGATTCTAGATCATCCAAGCTTGTATCTGAGTATATGATTGAGTGATTGCATTACATATGATTTGTTAATAACTTATTTGATTGTGTAATATGTCTGATTATTAATGGTTATGTTTTCCTAGAATAGATTAGCTAGTGCTATTTTATCAGTTATGAACTACAAGAAGACTACATGGTTTGTAATAGTTTTGTGATACTTTATAATTAAGATAGCAGTTATTTACTAATTTATTTCTTACATGTATTTATCATTTCTTGTCAAAGCAACTAAAAGATCCTAGTATTTTAGAAAACATGTCACTCTCTGAAGGTAATCTAGTGATAGTATTCAAAAGTGACTTGCCTACTTCTACTAGGGTACCCTCGGGGCATGACAATGCTCCCCCTTAATATGATACCAATTAATTTTATTTAAAAAAAAACATATTTCAAGAATTTGTTTAGAATCATAAAGAGCAAAACATTTAAGGGAGTTGGAACATAAATACAAAAACATAGTTGTTCCTTTTTCTTCATAAGAGTCATATTTTTTTTTCTTTACCATTTGAAGCACTTACTCATCAAGTTCATATCTTTCTACTCATTGCCTCAATCCCTGAAATCACTAATAAACAAATTATACCTTTTCACGAACCCAGACTAACTTGGGTCCTATGAAAGACAAACTTGTGTTATCAATATGATTAGCTTGATGATTACTAAGCTTGTTTCTCTTATAATAGAAATATTTCTCAATATGACCAGGTTTATTACAAAAGAAACATGCATATGAAATGTTATTACTATGCCTGTTGTTTACCTATTTCATGTTATTTTGTGTTGGATAACTTCTGGAATACTTTTTGGTATTGTTTTCATAAAAAGGATAACTTCTGAAATACCTTCTGGTATTGCGTGTATAACTCCTTTTCATGTGATTTGACTTTAAATCTTGCTTTTTAACACTTGCTTCACTAATTGTATTTGGTTTAGCTTTTACAAACACGGTTTTCTTAAATGTATTAGAACTACATCCATGCTCATATCTTAAACCATGCTTTTCACAAGATAATCTTTGAGATGAAATCAACATTGTCAACTTTTTATCACTTTCATTAAATTATTAAAGGTGTTCTTTATCAAACTAGATAAGTCATCTATTTTCACTTTTAAAACATTGGTTTCTTCCTTAAGCATGCTATTGTCTTTTCTTATTTTCTCAATATCAACATGCAATTTTTCATTATCATGCTTTAAGACGTCATTTTCATCAACAAGCAATTTGTTTATTGGTTTCAAAACATCTTTTTCATTTTTCAAAGCTTTATTTTCAACATCTAATTTAGAAATTTTCAAATCAGCCTTTTTGAGAGCTTTTAATAACTTTTTCATTTCAACAAGCATGTCATCTTCAGTTACTTCATTATCAGATTCAGAATGTACCTCAGAAGTAGCCGTAAGACATAGATTAGCTTATTCCTCTTCTCCATCATAAACTTCTAGATTACTTTCTGTATCATCTAGATCACTCCATGTAGCCATCAATGATTTGTTTTTCTTCTTGAATTTCTCCATTTTCTTAATGAGAATTGGGCATTCATACTTAATGTGACCCAATTTCTCACATTCATAACATTGGATCTCCTTCTTCTCCTTTTCTTTGTAAGCTTTTCCTGCATCAAAATCTTTGTAACCAAACTTTCTATAGGTAATAAACTTCTTACCTTTCTTCTTTAAAAATCGGTTTAGCTTTCTGGCCAAAATAGTTAAGTCTTCTTCTTCATCATTCTCACTTTCATCATATTCGACTTGATTAGCCACAACTTCTTTTGCTTTGAGAGATATTCCTTTGGTACTACTTTCTGCTTCTTGAGTGAACTTTTTGTGAGATTCATAAGCCATTAGCTTTTCTCTTAGTTGGCTAAAAGAAAGTTTGTTGAGATGTTAAGCTTCTTCTATGGCGGTTTTCTTTGCATCCCTAAATGGTGGTAGAATCCTCAACATTTTTCTCACTAGATCAAGATTACCAATCACTTTGCCAAGTGATGCTAGCTCGTTTGTTATTGCATGAACCTATTAAAAACATCTTTGATAGATTCATCAGTTTTAAATTTAAACAGTTCATATTGTTGAAGTAAAGCATTTATTTTGGTTTCTCTAATTGTATTGGTTCCTTCATATGTCTCACACAATCTATCCTAGATTTCTTTAGCACTTCCACATGATGATATTAGATAAAATTCTGATGGGGCAGTAGTGGTCAACAATAGATTTTTTGCTTTGTTGTTCTTCTCAATGAACTTCTTTTTAGAGTTTGACAGGACTGAATTTCCATTCAAAGTAATTACATTGTCTCCCATGGAAATAACCTATCATGAATCATAATCGTTAGCTTTAATGTAAGTTTGCATTCGCATTTTCCAATAAGAAAAATTTGAACCATCAAAGAAAGGAGCACGATTAATTGCAATATTGTTCTCAAACATTTTGTTTGAATCACTCAATTTTGATAAAAGAGCCCAATTTGATACTAATTGTAGGTATCAAGATTTTAAAACAAATACTCTTTTAAAAAATTGAGCTTGGCTCTGATACCAATTGTTGGTCCCAAATAATAATCAAGAAGGGAGGGTTGAATTGATTATTACAAATTTTTGTCTTTAAAAATTAATCCCCTTTCAATTTTGAAAAACGAGAACAATATATCAATATAACAAATATGAAAATAAATTGTGTAAAATTAAAAGGATAGAGAGAAGAAGATCAGGTAGTGATTTATAGTGGTTCCGCCTTGTGTGTCAGTCCACTCTTCCAGCTCCGAGCTGGGGACCTTGTTATCCTATAGGTTATTCCATTATCCAACAAATTCAAATTACAAGCTTGTGCAATTCTCTCTATTCGATTCTCACAACTATCCTCTAGCCACAACCAATCTACAGAGTCTAAACTTGTAACTTAACTATCAAAAGAGAAGGCAACAACAAGTTCCTTCTATACAAGATAAAATATCTAAATCACAGAGCTAAAGAATGAAAGCTAAGAGATCAGCGCGCTTGTTGAACCGTAAGAAGAAATTATGAATATTCAAGGCAAAATGAAACTTCTGGGTTTTGTTCTGTATATACTGGTGAGAAAAAAAAAAGCTTCTTTTTTATGCGTGAATAGTATTAGCTCCTTTTTTTTTTTTTTTTACTTCGATCTCATCTTTTTCTCTTTGTCTTCTATATTATATATTCCTTCTTCTCATTCCAAAAGCTATTTGGAAGATGGATAAGCTTTCCCAAAAATTTCGGTTAAAAATCTTTTGTTCCTAATCTTTTTTTTTTCAAATTTGAATTCTTCCGTTTCTTCAATTGGGTAGAAGATAAGATGAGTTATGTTTCTTCCAGATATTGTGGTGACATTCATCTTGATTTGAAATCTAAAAACTGAAACGGATTCATCATAATATGATCTTCTTCTTCTTTATCTAAACAAAAAATAGATAACGTTCTTTTTTTGAACTCACACATAAATCCCATAAAATTAGGTAAGTGATGGACTTATCCTTATCTTGAAACATTGTGGATACTGATATTTCACTTGTCTTGAAGGAGAAAAACGTGCAGCAGCTGTTTAAAGAAGTTCTAGTACTATTCATGAAGATTTTTCTTCCATTTGTAGAGAGAAACTTGAGATCTTTAAATCCCCTTGAATATTAACTAACTTAGGTGGAACAAATGAGTATATTACCTAGATAAACTCATTTACTTGAAGTTAAGTCTTCAAGATTTATTTTGGTCCCGAACTGGAATGATTTGCATCAAGTTGGAGAAGATGAACAGTGAAATCATGTGATATAAAGCTGCTGTCAAAAATGCAATGAAAGGTTTTGTGAAAGGTTCCAGATTTCTGGAAAAATTCTTTATCCTTAAAGCAACCTTCTGGAAAACATTCTAGATTCCGAATACTCTTCATCATTTTTCTTCTTTCTCTTTAACTTGATACTATACACTTAATAAACTCATTAGTAATCATTTTTACTCTTTTGTTATCATCAAAACCTATTTTAGGAGAATCTAACACCTACACATCGACAAGACTTCATACACATGCCTATGCTCATACAAGACTTTACTACAAATGCCTTAACACTTGAGGGCTTTACACCACATTGCCTACACATAGTAAGACTTCACCACATTTGCTTTATCACATGAGGACTTTACCAAAAATAGCAAGCTCATATATATAACAGATACGCTAATACATCAGAGCACTTATCTTCAGAAATATGCAGCAATCAAACCAGATTACCATATATTAGTGCATAAATAGATCCAATACAAGCACAAATTAGAATTTTAGGCATATATCTTATTTGACAGCTTATTTAGCCGAAAGTTCTATTCTATGTCAACTTGGTTCAATAATACTTAGCACTTATCTTGCTTGATCATTCCCAATTCTCTTCTTAAATTGTAGAAACGATTTTCACTTAAGGGTTTAGTAAAAATATCAACAATCTGATTGTTTGTTTTAATAAATTCCAAGCTGATATCTTTGTTTAGAACATAATCTCTAATGAAATGATGTCTAATTTCGATATGCTTGGTCCTTGAGTGTTGCATCAAATTTTTTGTCAAATTTATAGCACTTGTATTATCACAAAGAATTAGAAAATTTTCAAAAATTAAACCATAATCAAGTAAAGTTTGTTTCATCCATCAAATTTATGTATAATAACTATCAGCTGCAATATATTCAGGTTCAATAGTTGAGAGTGCAATGAGTTTTGCTTTTTAGAGTGCCAAGATATTAAAGATTTTCCAAGAAAATGGCATGTGCCACTTGTGCTTTTCCTATCTACTTTGCATCCAATAAAGTCAGAATCAGAGTATCCAATTAGATTGAAAGAAGTAAATGTTGGATACCACAAGCCAATTTCAATCATGCCTATAAGATATTTGAAAATGCGTTTTACCGTATTCAAGTGTAATTCTTTTAGGCATGATTGAAATCATGCATATATACATATGGAGAACTCGATGTCAGATCTAGAAGCTGTCAGATATAATAACTTGCCTATCATGCCTCTATACATATTTTCACAAACATTTTTACCTTTTTTATCTCTATCAAGCTTAACACCTGTGCTCATAAGTGTTGGTTTTGATTTGCGATTATCCATTTTGAACCTTTTTAACAAATCTTTTGTATACTTTGATTGATTAATAAAGGTTCCATTTTTAGTTTGTTTGATTTGAAGACCAAGAAAATAATTAAGTTCCTCCATCATACTTATTTCAAATTCATTTTTCATGGACTCTCAACAAAATCTTTTAAAGATTCATATTTGTAGCTCCAAACATGATGTCATCAACATAGATTTGCATAATCAATGTATCAGACTTTCGAATTTTAATAAATAAAGTTGTATCAACTTTTTCTCTTAAAAATCCATTGTTTAACAGGAAGCTACTGAGTCTTTCATACCAAGCTCTAGGAGTTTGCTTTAGTCTATAAAGAGTTTTGTTCAACTTAAAAACATGATTAGGGAATTCATTATTTTTGAAACTCGATGGTTGCTTTAAATAGACTTCTTCTTTTATAAAACCATTTAAGAATGCATTTTTGACATCCATTTGAAAAAGAGTAAAATCTTTAAAAGATGCAAAAGCTAAAAGCATTCGAATATAATCTAGTTAAGCAACCTGAGCAAGGCTCATCAAAATCAATTCTTTCTTCTTGATTGTAACCTTTAACAACCAATCTAGCCTTATTTCTTATTATTAAACCAGATTCATCAAGTTTGTTTCTATAAACCCATTCCTATAATAGGTTTATTTTTAGGTCTAGGAACTAAAAACCATACATAATTTATTTTGAACTGGTTTGATTCATCTTGCATTGCATTAATCCAAAATTCATTCTTTAAGGCTTCATCAACATTTTTAAGCTTGAATTAAGATAAGAAAACCAGATTGCTTAAATTCCTTAAAGATGATTTGTTTAAACACGATTAGAAGGTTCTCCAATTATTTAATCTTTAGGATGTGATTTAGCATACTTCCATTCCTTGCGTAGATCATTATTATTAGATTCATGCATATCAACATCCAATTTTTGTTCATTAACTTCTTTGTTATTATTTTCAAGAGAAATTCTATTCAAATCAACATACACATTATCAACATCATCATTCAAATATGCATCAGGCAAGGAATCATCAAATACAACATGAATTGGTTCCTTAACAACTAAAGTTTTTTTACTAAAAACTCTGTAAGCTTTACTTGTTGAAGAATACCCTAAGAAATTCCTTCATCACTTTTAGAGTCAAATTTAGAAATTATTCTTTGCCATTATTTAAAATGTAACATTTTATGTCAAAATGATGATAATATGATATATTAGGCCTTTTGTCTTTGCAAAGTTCATAGGGGTTTTTCTTTAAAATTGGCCATGTTGTATTGACCACTTCAACCCAAAAATATTTTAGCAAATTATTTTCACATAACATGGTTCTAGCCATTTTGTTGTGGAGTTCTATAAGCTGAAAAAATGTGTTCAATACCATAATTATTACAAAAAAAATTTCATTTCATGATTTTCAAATTCTCTCCCATGATCACTTCAAAGTGTAACAACATTAAGAGCTTTTTTTCATTTTGACTTTGTTGCAATATCTAAAAAAGACATGATTAGTTTCATCTTTAGATACAAGGAAGAAAGTCCATGTGTATCTAGTAAAATCATCAACAATAACCAAAGTGTATTTCTTTCCTCTTGAACTTAAGGTTTGGGTAGGACCAAATAAATCTATATGCAATAGTTCTAATGGCTTAGATGTGGATATAACATCATTAGACTTAAAAGAAGTTTTAGTTTGCTTTTTCTTTTGACATACATGGTAGATCTTGTCATTTTGAAATTTTAACTTGGTAAAACTTTAACAAGATCTATTTTAACAAGTTTTGAAATGATGTCCATGTTAGAATGTCCTAGTTTTCTATGCTATGCCAACTATTTCCATTTTTAGAATATAGGCAAGTTTCATTTGAAGATTTAAAGACATCTAAATTGATATTGTAAATATTTCCTCGTCTATATCCTTAAAACATGCTTGATTATTGTCAATTCTTTCAATAGAATATTTTTGGTAGAAAATGTCACTTTAAAAACATTATCGCACATTTGGCTAATTCTCCAAAAATTATGTTTTAGATTATCAACAAGTAAAACATTTTTAATAATTAAATCTTGGTTGATGAGAATGTTACATTTACCTAAAACGGTTGATTTTCTGTTATCTCCAAATGTAACACTTCCTTGATCCTTCAAGTTTGGTGATGTGAACTTGGACACGTCTCCCATCATATGTCTAGAGCACCTATCGTCCAAGTACCATTTGTTGCTTCCACTTGAGGATCCTTGCAAAACAGATCATTACTTCTTTGGTACCCATTTTAGTTTTAGCCCTTTTGGTTAGGTGGTACAAAACTTCTCTTTTTGGAACCCAAATAAACTTACTTCGATGATTTAAATTCATAAATTTTCTTATTGTATAGTTATGTACAATATGACATGTTTTGTCACAATAATTGCATGTCTCATAAGTAGTTTTAACAAATTTGTTTTGAGAGACTTACAATTATTTTGTCCATTATAACCAATTCCAAGTCTGTTTGAATCACACTTTTGGCTCTCAGAAAGTGTGTTCAAATTTTTCTTTCCATTTGTGAACTTGGCTATTGTGGCCTTTGAATCATCCAAGTTGGTTTTCAAAACTTTATTTTCATTTTTCAAAATTTCTAGCTCTTTATCTCATCAGTACTACTATCAGCACAAGCAATATTGTTATCTTTTATGGATTTAATTTCAATATCGAGCATATCATTTTCAACTTTTAATTTCTCATTTACTTCTTTTAAATCATTATTTTTTGTTTTTTTACATTTAATATCCTTTTTTTTCATATTCTATTTTCAGATTGTTTATTTCATTGTTTAACTTTTCATTTTCATATTTAACTTCTTCATGCTCATTCTGAAAATTATCTAATTAATCTCCAATTTTTGTTACTAATGATTTCAACGTGTTATTCATTTTTTCAGCTTTTAATAATTTACAACAAACTTTCTCATACATAGCATGTAGTTCACTATATGAAGGAGAATAAGGAGATGATACCTCATTATCCAGAGCCATGAAGCATACATTCTTATCATCCAAGTCAGATGAGTCTTCATTGCTCATGTTTCCAAGTAAGCCTTCTTCTTCTCCTCCTTCGATCTCTTCTTGAGAAATGGGCAATACAGCTGGATGTGTCCTAGCTTTTGGCAATTGCAGTATGTGATCACATCCTTTCTCTTGTACTTGGAGGAACTGCTGCATCCTCCATTTTCTTGGATTTAGGCCTCATAAATTTTCTTAGCTTTTTGGTCATCAAGAGAAGATCCTCTTGTTCATCTTCATCATCATCATCATCACTTGAGTTTTGTCTTGTAACTTTTAAGACAATAGCTTTCTTGTTGCCTTCTTCGCCTTGTTTCTTGATGATCTCATAGGTTTTGAGTGTACTAAGAACTTTTCTTTACTTAAGGCACTGATATCTCTTGTTTTCTCTATAGCTGTCCTCTTAGCTTCCCAATCTTTTGGAAGTGACTTGAGAAGTTTAGAGTTAATTTTCAGATTAGTAAAGTTCTTCCCAAGCACACTTAGAGGACTTATTATGTTAATAAATCTATTATGCGTCTCATCAATAGTTTTATTGAGGAGCATTTTAAAGTTTTCAAATTCTTCACACAAAAGACTTATTTTGGTATCTTTAACTCTAGATGTACCCTCATAAGTTTTTTCTAGCTTATCCTAAATTTCTTTTGTTGAAGAACATATACAAATTCTATTAAGATCACTTTCGTTTAATCAGCAGTGTAAAATATTCATTGCAATTTTATTTAAATTAAGCTTTTTCCAATCATCTTCTATAAAATTAGCTTATGATTTTCCTTCAATTTTAAAAAGACCATTTTCTATAACATTCCATATCAATCTGTTTTAGGCTTTTCAAAATATTTTCATCCTACACTTCCAGTAGAGATAATTACCCTCACATGGAAGCGGAGATCTATTAATAGCTTATCCCTCTAGAAACCCTAGTGTATTTATAGCAATGATCTTTGCTCTATTTCATGGTTAAGCATAGAAATAATAAAGGCAAGCTCTGAACTGATTGAAAATACACTAGAAATACTAAAAAGGGGGATGAATTGAGTATTTGCCCAAAAAATTCAAAAGAATTAATTTTAATTTCAGCAAATCAAAAAATCAAATAAACTTACAGTAGATAAATAAACAATATATACAAAGCACAAATTAAATAGATAAGGATAGAGAAAATCAAGCCAATATTTTAATATAGAGTTCGACCTACTTCTTACTCTTCACAATCAATAAATTGCCTCTATCGAGGTCTTCATCACCACTTCAACTAATCAAAGTTAGCTCAAGAGCAATTACACAACCGAAGAAATAAAATATTTCCTTTCTCTCTCTAAGTGCTCTTAAATGATAGCAATGAATTTGAACTGAGCATTAGAGTGTATTTTCTCTCTCTTAATAATTTGCAAATAATATGTACAAAAGAACAAAGAAAAAGAATTTATTTGATTGCCGTTAATGAGCTCGTAATTGATTTTGACACTTCACTCTTTATTATCACTTCTACACGTTGGCCTTCTGGACTTTATATATAAATAGCCTTTGAAATTCAAAATCTATTAGACACAACGTCTATAATATGTCAAACATTAAATGCGCCACAACGGCTCTTTTTTGCCACATTAGCTTCATATTTTAAATTGTGACACGTCAAATAGCCATCGCGCCACAAGTGTCGCTCCCTAAGTTGACCCGTGTTAACCTTCTCACATGTACGCTTCATTTTGCCTCAAATGAACTTGTTGCGGCCTAACTTATGACCTATCGAGGCCTATATTTGACCTTCGACCACCACTCTGATATTTGCTTTGTCGAGTCTTTGGTCTTGAGTATGTCACATCTAAGACCTGATGTGTCGAGCCTTAAACTTGACCCTCAACACACTTTAAACTTTTTATTCTTTGTCGAGCCTTTGTTTAAGGCATGTTGCATCTTAACCTTTAAGTACGTTGAGCCCTCGATGTGACCATCAACATATCTGATTGCTTCTTTGCCTTGTCGCACTTCACACTTAATCATGTGGAGCTTTTACCTTTTGACTTGTTTAGGGTTCGATTAGCCCCTGTTTCTACTAAAGCCTATAGAAAACAAGCATAAAGTGTGCGCGTGCGCGCACACACACACACACACACACACACACACACACACACACACACATATATATATATATATATGTGACTAATTAAATGTAGTTTACAATAAATAAATAGTTGATTGTGCATCAAATTGTCTCATCAAAATTCACATTGGACTCTCAAGTTCAGCACTTTCTTCACATAACTAATTTCTTCATTATAGACGATATACATACACATGTATACACAACCTATGTATAGTAATTGTATCAATATTCTTTCAAATAATTAATAATTTAAAATCAAGAAAAATTTCTTCTACATTGGATTAAAGATTTGGGAAACTTTATGGTCCCATCATTAACTTTGACAGGACCAGTCCTGTCACTATATATCGACTTATAATATACCCAACCATGATCGAATCACTAAAATAGTTAATATTTCAATTACTACATTTATTTTAAAGGTTAAATTATTGATTTGACAATTCCGTCGAAGGGACCATAGAAGCTCCCAAAGATTTACTCAAGTCTTCTATATATTTTAGGGGAAAAATGTGCTACAAGGGTCTGTGTTTCTATGTTTTGTGTGAAATAGGGTCCCAATTTGTAAAGCATCCATTTTAGGGCCTGTATTTTCTAATTTCATGAATTTAAGGATTTTTATTAACATTCTATTAACGGAATTTGATGTGGCATTTTTAAAATATTAAAATAAATGACTCGACATACCTTATAATAAATTATCCCTTTTTTCTTTTAAAATTTTATTATTTTATTCTTTTAAATTTTTACTACAAAAAAAATTGAAATATTCAATTCTTTAAAATTTTACCATTTTCATCTTTTAAAATTTTACATAATAAATTAAATTATTCAATTATTTTGATTTTTTTATTAGAATATAACTTTTCTATATGTCTCTTGGCTTTATGAACACAAGCGCAAATAACATAAGGACACCTATTTCATTTATTATAAATTGTTTCATCAAATAATAATATTGATATATTTTTATTTATATTAGTTTATTCTCTAACACTAAATAAACACTGCAAAACAAATAAAAAGAGCCTGTTATAAATTATAGCACAAATAAAAAGAGTCTATTTGTAAAGAACTGACATGCCTTGATTTTAAACTCAGGCATGCTCATTCCCCAACCACGTATCATACTAGAGTATCATACGTAAGATTATCTAAAAAGATAGTATTTATATAGATTGCTTGTTTAACTTGCTTTAATACAATCTTTACAAAAACTACTCACTTGGAGTAGGTTAACTTTACATTTATATATACATCATTAATGCCACCGGTTGGTATTTCCTTTTTCTACAAAACATAGAAGAAAGAGTTAAATACTTTATGTGAAAAACCATAGGCTTATATATAAGCTTTTAACAAAAGGATATACAAAGCTTTCAAAAACTCTTAATAAGTCTTTTTTAAAAAACAAGGAAACTAATATCCTAAGGGCTTGGTTCCTATTCATCCCATTTGTCCAAAAACTCATCAAAGTCCATACCATAGCCCAAGGCATCATAAGGCTCATCTCCATCAACACTTGGAAAAGAAAAAGTAAGCTAGTGGCTCATTACACAACAACACAAGCAAATACAAAGTGGCATACATTCCTAAACTAATGCAATGCAACAAATATTAAGTTATTATATAAAATTTACTATAATAAATCAACATTGGAGTATTCAAACTCTGATAATAATCTATTGGGAACCTAGGGGTCCTGAGTAACAGCAGCTGCTTAAGGGGTTGATATAGGCAGCCCAAATACCTATATCTCCTATATCTGACTAAAAAAGAAAAATCATGTTCTCCAGAGTTCACAACCATTTCTCATATTTACTTAAACTTAATCCATAATACCACTTAGTTCAACCGATCCTACAAACATAAACTAAATCACATAACTTCTTTTTAAGAATAAGCAAATGTTATACCAGTACCATTACCCTTATTGACTACCCGCTAAGCTACTTATAAAACGTTATTGCATTATGAAATAGGGTGGCCTAAGCGCCTAAACTACCATGCTCAACTCCGAGCAAAGTTATCGCTCCTCAAACTAGATAGGGCAAGCCATGTTCTAGTCATGTCATCTTAAAATCACATTTGTTAAACAAATCGAAAGAAGCACGGTTGAATAGATCATCCCATGTACCGGTCGTGTTCCTTCTCGAGTAAGTTTATATTCAGATTCAATAAGATGCGCGACTAAAAACATTGCCTCGTGTACCCTTCGTGTTTCACTTCAAAAAAATAGAGCATATTTGGTTCTAACACTTAAACATAAAATTTTACTTCAACCCACTTGTTTATAGTCCCCACACATACTTAACTACATCATATATGCATAAACATAACTTCTACTTCTTCTACCAACATTCAAAACTTCATTTCAACAACATTTGAACGTCTCACAAATTACACCAATTCACTTATCGATCAAAACAACTGTAATAACCTCATTCATCCATTCTTACAAGCTTTTAGGATTCATCCAAACCTAAAATTAACTTAGTTTTTATCAAAACCACTTATAATTCACTAAAACTCATTCAGGAAAAACATGTACTCATAAAAGAAACAAATATATAAATGATTAGAAGAGTATATGTCACGCCCAAAAAGATACCATAAGCGCGATAGTCCGCCACACTAAATATTGAGGCTTAAGTATGACAACCTTAGTCATCCCGAAAGTCTCGATACTGAGTATAAGGCGTACTTTCACAATCATAGTGGACCAATCTTTGGATCATGCCGTTTAAGCAGTTATACATGATAGCAATCAAGAAAATAAATCATAACAATACAACCAAGGTTCATAAGAAAACTATTAAGGAGTCTTTATAATATTAAGGGGCATTCCCCGATTAAAGGTAACTAAGTTAAATAAAGAGTCTAACATAAAATGATTTACACTTTTGAACTTCTCTTAGAATCCGTGTCTACTTCTATCTTGCACTTCTATCCATAATATCTTGGCTCAAAAGCATTATCAGGGTAAAATAACCTCTCGGTTCCAGCCAAAGGTATGAGAACTACAAAAGATTTAGTAAGATTTATTTCCACAAATAAACACTCAACATTCAATAATCAAATCAGGTTTGGTTAAGCAATCATATAAGATGCACAAGCATGTGGGCAAACAATACATATGATTTTTTGTGGCATGTTGAGTCAATTATTTTAATATTTTAAAAATGTCATGTAAGATTCCGTTAACATCTGTTAACAGAAATCCTTAAATGCATGAAATTAGAAAATACAGGTCCTAAAATGCATCTTTTATAAATTGGGGCCCTCTTTCACACAAAACACAAAAATTGTAAATACGTCAAGAAAGTAATTGATATAAATATAAATATAAAGGATTTACAAGTAATGGCACAGGTGTATGGATTCACAGTGTCCACTTACAAGCAAAAAGAGTTTTATTGAATTTGATGCAACTTTACATTACATATAAACTTGATCAAACCATAGAAGATAAAAAATATTTAGATTTTTTCCCATTATGATTTCCTATAATATTTAATTAGCATCAATCAATCGTTGTATTTATTTAGATAAGAATACCATCTCCTTGCACATTTTGTATGCACAAGAACAACTTTTATTCTAGAAATTATTTTACAACCTATATATATGTACCATACAAATAGATGGTTATATGATAAGATCATATTATATACAACTTGTTGATGTTCAAAATAGCTAGAATGGATACTTGTTTTGATTAAAATTCATGTTTAAGGTTTAATTTAGACAAAAAAATCAAAACAAGAAACTTTGGAATGAAAATTGGAAAAATTCAAGGATACGCCGGCTTTTTAGACTTCAAAGTCACCGGCGTTGAGACGGCTTACAAGATGCACTCACTCAAGGCCGTTGCCTACACTGCCAGCTTTGCGAGCTTTAACTCAACTAAATGTACACCGCTTCAAAGCTGTCGGCGTAGAAGATGAATAGGCTAGCTTACATTGAAGGCCAACAGCTCAGAACTCAAACGATGCCAGCGCAAAAGGAGTTACAACCTACGCCGGCTACTAAGTCGCCGGCGTTGAGGTAGTGTAGATCAAAGATCAGAAGCGACAAGTAGATAACACATGCTTGGAGGCAATTGAAGAGACCAAATATGATGGAGTGTTTAAGCCGGTACCAAAGCCGCCGGCTTTGGGACGGCTTTCATTATAAATTGGTCTAACCTTTCATTTCTCATCATATACGTCGGCTAGATCTATATCTAAGCCGCCGGTGTAGAAGCGGCCTACACTTGTAGCCGATGAAGAAAGTTGCCAGTGCACTGCTTGTGCAAAGAAGGAAAAGGCTTTACGCCGTCTGTAAGCTACCGGCGTAGGATCTGTAACTGCTGGCGTACATGTTGAAACTGAAAATTTTCATTAATGCTTTGCACGAAATTTTTCCTATAAATAGGGGATCCCTTCCAAACCACCACCACCCCCAAGAAGCACAAGCACAAGCACAAGCAGAAGAGAAAATAGAGAGTACACTTCAGTATACAAATAAGTCTTAGCATTCCATAGAGATTTATGAGAGAATTGAGCTTTCAAGAATTGTAATTGAAGATTGCGATAGTTGAATTGGTGATATCTAATCTCTTTCTTATGCAATTCATTTATCTGAATTATCTGTTCACAATGTTATCAATTGCATATTCTTATTTGATTATTGAATCAACTTCCATGAGTAGCTAAACCTTTCTTTACGGGAAGTGATGAAATCCTAATTTTTCTAAAATGATTCTTGAATTTATATTATAGGATTGTAAGAATTATGGAATATTTGTATTGAATCCTAATATCTATTTTATTTCTGATTGAAATTGAATTGATAAGAATTCTGATAATTTGGAAAAAGAATTAGAGTTCATAGGAACTCATGAATTGAAATTAAACAACAATTGTCAAAGCAATTAAGTTTAATATTAATTTGGAAATTGTTCATTGCAATTCATGCAATATTTTATTTTAATTTCTCACTAAGGAATTAGGAGAAGTTAAATTAGGATATTAGACAATTATAAAATTGGAAGATTTATAATTGTAAATTAGATTCCCTTGATAATGTATAGCGAAGCTAATAGATTACTTCATGGTTTACTAAAACTTGATTGTTTTAGGTTTTATAACAATTTCTTACAAATATCCATAATCCTAATTTTTCATATAATATAAATTCAGCATGATTAGCAAAAATTAAGATGGATTCTGTTCCTTCCCACTTTCATCTTATATACTTCTCACAATCTCATTACATTCATATAGATAGAATTAGTTAATTAATTGATAAATTTTGATTTCCTAAATATTAGTATAAACTAATATCAATCTAGTAATTAATTTAGTCCTTGTGGGAACGATACTCAACTCACTTCTATATTACTTGATCAAGACCCAGTGCACTTGCTGGTAGTATCTGAAATTACATAGACATTCTAATCAGATCAAGTTTTTGGTGCCATTGCCAGGGACCAAAATTAATATTAGATTACTTTTAGTTTTGCTAGTAGTTTAGGTGTTTTTCCAAGGAATTGATTATTTTCTTTTCTTGTTGCAGGTTACATGCATAGGAGTAGAAGTAGGGAAATTCTACCAATTGATCCTGAAATAGAACGAATCCTGCATCAGCAAAGAAGAGAAAACATAAGACATGAAGAAAGGCAGAAAACGAACCAAGGAACAATGAGGGCAACAATGATCCAAACAACAATCAAATTCAAGCTGCACCTGTTAGAGCACTTCGAGATTATACAGTACCTACTGTTTAAGGTCCTGCTGTGAGAAGACCTGCAGTTCAAGCCAACAATTTTGAGCTAAAACTAGCATTGATTCAGATGGTTGAATCACATCAATTTGGAGGATATCCTAATGAAACACCGGATGAACACATTGCCAAATTTCTCCAATATTGCAATACTGTCAAGCTTAATGGCGTAACAGATGAGGCCATTAGAATGCAGCTTTTTCCTTTCTCTCTTAGGGATAAAGCATTGGCATGGTTCAACTCTCAACCACCCGAATCCATTACTTCATGGGCAGATATGACAACAAAGTTTTTAAAGAGCTTTTTCCCTCTTGCCAGAACTGCCAGATTAAGAAATGAAATCACCAACCTCACGAAATTTCCTGGAGAATCATTATATGAAGCTTGGGAAAGATTCAAAGAAGCAGTTAGGAAATGCCCACATCATGGACTTCCAGATAATCTCTTGATTGAAAATTTCTATCTAGTCTGGATGAGACTTTGAGATCATTGGTGGATGCTACATCCGGAGGATCACTCATGGGAAAAACATATGATGAAGCTAGTGCATTAATTGAAGAATTAGCTTCTAGTGCTCACAACTGGAGCTGTGAGAGAACAAGATCAAAGGTGGAATCTGTTCAAGATAGTGAATCCATGCAACAGCTCACTGCCCAAGTTTTTAGCTTTACTACACAAGTGAGTAAACTTGTAGCATCTAGTTCTTTGAATACTAATCAGTTGCTACTTGTGAGTTGTGCTCAGGACCACATCCAGCTTATGATTATCCTCATGGTAATACACCATCATCAAGTGGAGAGCAACTCAACTATGTTGGAAACTTTGGAAGGGTTAATATAGACCATATTCAAATACTTATAATCCAGAATGGCGTAATCATCCAAATCTTTCCTACAAGAATGATGCAATATTTCAAGCCCCACCTGGATTTCAAAGACAAGGTCCCATAAGAAATACTCAGCCTCTATCTCAGCAAAATCAATTTCAACTGATGAATTGTTGAAGACTTTCATTCAAACTACTCAGACCACACTCAACAATCAGCATGCGATTATTCAAGATCTTCAAGGGAAATTCCATCAACTTGCTCAGCAAATTGGTAATAGACCATCTGGTTCTCTACCGAGCAACACTGAGGAAAATCCTAAAACGTGAATGCAATTGTTTTGAGAAGTGGCAAGAAGTTGAGACCGCTGAGCAAAAGTTCAAGAAACTGAGGAGATTCCAGTCAAAGACAAAGGAAAACAAAAGATGGAGGAACCTGTGCAAAAATCACCTGAAGTAAGATCTTATGTTCCACCTATTCCTTTTCCAGGAAGATTGAAGCAACAAAAATTGGATGAGCAATTTTCAAAGTTTCTGGATGTTTTCAAGAAGTTGCAAATCAATATTCCATTCTTAGAAGTGATTCAAGAAATGCCTTCATATGCAAAATTTATCAAGGAATTGCTTACTAAGAAGAGAAGGATTGATGGAAATGAACCAGTGATGCTTACAGGAGAATGCTCCATGATTTTGCAGAAAAGTCTACCTCACTTGCCTACCAAACAAAGAGATCAGGGGAGTTTTACTGTTCCTTGCACTATAGGAAAATTTCATTTTGATAAAGTACTTATTGATTCTGGTGCAAGTATTAATCTTATGCCTTATCCATTTTCAGGAAATTAGGACTTGAAGAATGCAAGGAGACTCATGTCACTTGCAACTTGCAGATAGAAGTGTCAAATACCCACGTGGTATTGTTGAAAATGTTTTGGTGAAAGTTGACAAGTTCATATTTCCTGTAGGCTTTATAGTCTGGATGAGGATCGTGAAGTCCCAATGATTCTTGGCAGACCATTCCTTGCAACCAGTAAAGCATTAATTGATGTGGAACAAGGTAAACTCACTTTAAGGGTAGAAAATGATCAGGTAACCTTTAATGTTTATGATGCAATGAAAAGATTTGATAAAGGTTCCTGTTATACTATTGATATTATTGATGAGTTTATTTCTGAGTCTGTTGAAGAGAATGTAGGTGTAGAGACTGTGGAATCTGTTTTAAGAAATCTTGATGAATGGAGTGATGATGAGCAAGAGAAGAAGTTGAGAAAGTTCAAATCAAAGGAAGATATTATGAGGAGCTAGGCACTAGTGAAAGCAAGCCAGTACCATCATTGATACAGCCACCAAATCTTGAGCTTAAACCCCTTCCTTCACATTTAAAATATGCTTTTCTAGGAACTGGAGATACTTTGCCAATAATTGTTTCATCTTATTTGACAGGTGAACAAAGCAGCAGCTGCTTGGAGTTCTAAGGAAGCATAAAGAAGCAATTGGTTGGACTATTGCTGATATCAAGGGAATTAGCCCTATAATTTGCACTCACAAAATCTTGATGGAAGCTGAGTACAAACCGACAGTTCAACCACAGAGGAGACTTAACCCAACACTTAAGGAGGTAGTAAAAAAGGAAGTTCTGAAACTACTTGATGGTATTATCTATCCTATCTCTGATAGTAAGTGGGTAAGTCCAGTTCAAGTTGTACCAAAGAAAGGTGGTATGACTGTAGTGAAAAATGAAGAAAATCACTTGATTCCTACTCGTACTGTAACTGGGTGGAGAGTTTGCATTGATTATAGAAAGTTAAATGATGCCACCAGAAAAGATCACTTTCCCCTTCCTTTCATTGATCAGATGTTAGAAAAACTTGCAGGGCATGATTATTATTGCTTTTTAGATGGTTATTCTGGTTATAATCAAATTTCTATAGCTCCTGATGACCAAGAAAAAACCACTTTTACTTGTCCCTATGGCACTTTTGCTTTTAGGAGGATGCCCTTTGGTCTTTGCAATGCACCTGCTACTTTTCAAAGGTGTATGATGGCTATTTTTCTGACATGCTTGAAAATTTTATTGAAATTTTTATGGATGATTTTTCTGTTTTTGGAAAGTCTTTTGAAGCATGTTTAGAAAACTTAGCTTGTGTTCTTCAAAGATGCAAAGAAACAAATTTGATTTTAAACTGGGAAAAATGTCATTTCATGGTAAGAGAAGGGATTGTTTTGGGTCATAAAGTTTCAGTGAGAGGAATTGAAGTTGATAAGGCCAAAATTGAGATCATAGAGAAATTGCCACCACCCACCACTGTTAAGGGAGTTAGAAGTTTTTTAGGACATGCTGGTTTTTATAGGAGATTTATTAAAGACTTCTCTAAAATTTCTAAACCCTTTGCAATCTTCTTGAGAAGATACAATGTTTAATTTTGATGACAATTGTTTGCAGGCATTTAACTTATTAAAGGAAAAGCTCACATCTACCCAGTGATTATTGCACCAGATTGGGAGCTGCCTTTTGAACTTATGTGTGATGCCAGCGACTTTGCTGTAGGAGCAGTATTGGGTCAGAGAAGAGGTAAGTTGTTTCATGTTATATACTATGCTAGTGACTTTGAATGAGGCTCAAAGAAACTATGCCACAACTGAGAAGGAACTTCTTGCTGTTATATTTGCTTGTGACAAGTTTAGGCCTTATCTGATAGGATCTAAAGTCATAGTATATACTGATCATGCTTTGAAATACTTGTTTGCTAAAGCTGATGCAAAGCCAAGGTTGATTAGATGGATATTGTTGCTGCAAGAATTTGATCTTGAGATTAAGGATAAGAAGGGAACTGAGAATGTGATTGCTGATCATTTATCTAGACTAGAATCTGATAGTTTAGATATTCCTATCAATGAAAAGTTTCCTGATGAACAATTGCATGCAGTAGATCCTAAATTTGCCTTGGTATGCTGATTATGTCAATTACTTGGTTAGCAAAATCATTCCATATGGTTTTCTTATCAACAAAAGAAAAAGTTTTTGCATGATGTGAAAAGCTATTTTTGGGATGAACCGTATTTGTTCAAAAAATGTGTTGACCAAGTAATTAGACGTTGTGTGCCTGAATCTGAACAGCTTAACATTATTGAGCATTGTCATTCAAAAGAAGCAGGAGGTCATTTTGGTCTTCAAAGGACTGTAGCTAAGGTCTTATCATCTGGATTTTATTGGCCTAATTTGTTTCGTGATTGCAGGAAATATTTATTGTCTTGTGCTCAATGTCAAAGAACTGGTAATATTTCCAAGAAACATGAATTACCACAAAACAATTGGTAATTGAGCTTTTTGATGTGTGGGGAATTGACTTCATGGGTCCTTTTCCCTCATCTTTTTCAAACAAATATATACTTGTGGCAGTTGATTATGTTTCTAAATGGGTGGAAGCTGTTGCTTTACAAACAAATGATGCCCGAGTAGTTTTGAAATTTTTGAAAAAGAATATTTTTACCAGATTTGGGGTGCCTAGAGCTATCATTAGTGATGGGGGATCACATTTTTGTAACAAGCAATTTGAAAAACTTTTGTCAAAATATGGTGTTACACACAAAATTGCTACCCCCTATCATCCACAAACAAGTGGACAAGTTGAGGTATCCAATAGGGAGATAAAAGAATTTTGGAAAAAACTGTTAATGCATCTAGAAAAGATTGGTCTTTAAAATTAGATGATGCATTATGGGCTTATAGAACTGCTTTTAAAACCCCTATTGGAATGTCCCCATTTATGATTGTTTTTGGTAAATCATGTCATCTTCCTGTAGAACTTGAGCACAAGGCATATTGGGCCATTAAATTCCTTAATTTTGATGAAAAAGCTGCAGGTGAGAAAAGATTGCTTCAATTGAATCAATTGGATGAATGGAGGAATGAAGCTTATGAGAATTCTCGTATCTACAAGAACGAGCAAAGAAATGGCATGATAGAAACATTATCAAGCGGAGTTTTTGCCTGGACAAAAAGTTTTACTTTATAACTCTCGTTTGAAGTTGTTTCCAGGAAAGTTGAGATCAAGATGGTCAGGACCGTTTGAAATTGCCAAAGTTTTTCCCTATGGTGCAGTAGAATTGAAAACTGATGATAATCGGACTTTCAAGGGAATGGGCATTTGCTCAAACATTTTTATGAAAGGGAAAACCATGATAGTGCTTCCACTGTCATGAATCTGAAGGAACCATGAAGAAGAGAAAAGTGGCTAAGCGACTCTAAACTAAGCGCTTCTTGGAGGCAACCCATGTTTAATTTTAGAGTAGTTTTATTTTTGTTTTTACTAACTTTATTTTAGTGTGACAGGTTATTATGCAAAAAAAAAAAAAAATTGAAAAAGCTGAAAGCCGGCATAAGGCTGCCAGCCTTGAGCCAGCTTTGAAAAATCAAGGAAAGCCGGACTAAAGCCACTTTAGCCGCGTAAAAGTCAAAGAAGAAGTAGGTGTGCACCGCACAAGAAGCCGGCAAATGGAAGGTGAAAGCCGCCGGCTTAGTGCCAACGTAGCAACAACAATTACACCGGCTTCTTACTTTCCAAAGCCGGTGTTGAAGGCAGCGTATGTTCAAAATTGCAAGGGTTTTAAAAATCCCGATCAAAGTCGCATCTGGGTTTAAAAGCCACCAGCTTTGAAGCCGGCATAGACCTGTACGCCGGCAGTGTAAATGAGTAAGCTGTCGGCCATTTGTCCTCGACATAAATTTAATTTTGATACACCGGCATGTAAGCTGCTAGCATACTCGATAAAATGCCGGCATACGTTTTGCAGAATTGCATTTAAAAGGTATGTCTCTCTCTCCATTTCTCTTTTCTCTCAATATTCACTTTCTCACTCTCACTCGACGCATCCTGCTGTTCATTCATCTATCCATTGAGTGTAATCCATCTTGCCCAAGTAAGTTTCTAAAACGTTTGCTCTTAATTTTCTGTTTCAATCCTTTATATTGCATTATATCCGTGTTCAATCCGTTGATTAGCTTAAGGATTCTTACAATGGGTGAATGCGGCAATAACTTCGGATCCTGATAGATTTGATAGCCTGGATGTTGTTCATAGTTTGTTTAAGCTGCATTTCGTTCCATACATGTTTAATTCCAAATTGTGCTGAGTTGTTTCATGAGCTGTGTACAAATGCAAATTAGGGTTCTTGAGTTTGTGTAGAATGTTCAATTTCGAAAATTGGGGCTTTGTTAATTTGAATGCAATTTGATGCATGAATGAACTCTCATACTAGTTAGTAGCTCCAATTGATGAATTGTGCTCAATTGTGCTCCAATTGAACTAGGAATTTCAAATTTATGGAAAATTTGAAGAAAATTTTGGTTTAAAAATGTTTACAGAACTTTTGGTAAAAAAATTTGGAAAATCATTTCTTTTTGTAAAATTTGAAATTCCAACGTTTAAGTTTAAGCTGTCCAATCTAAGCTGCCAGCTTTGACTTTGTTTTGCAAGTGTACATTTTCAAATCAATTCCAAGTCAGTAGTTTCAATGCCTATGATCTACAATCTGTTTGAAATCATGTTGTGAAATGAATTAGGCATAAATTAGGAATGCAGTCAGCAAGAATTTCATTGGAATTGTGCATGTAATTTAAGCTTTATTATGCACTCAATTCGGATTCCCTGTTTTAATTAAGTTCAATTTAAATTGCAGGAATGGCTCATAGACAAAAGAAACAAAAGACTACAGATGCCTCTACTTCTGGTTCTCAGACCAGGAATCTGCTGTCTAATTAGCAGTATGCTAAAGATAGAAAGAAGAGGCTAGTGAAGATGGATTTTCTGAATACTCAGTATTTGGATTGGAGCTTATTGGATGAATATGGGATTACAAACAGAATTAGAAATTTAATCCAAGATCCAGCTTGGATTAGATTATTTGCTTTAAGGGAGCCAGCATATAAGAACTTGACTATCGAGTTCTTATCCACATTGAAAAATATCCCTGACAGAGCTGAATCCACATTTCAGTTCTAGGTTATGGGTGAGATCAGGGAAGTCAAGCTAAAGAAGATGGGCCAACTATTGGGGTTATATGATGAGGAGGAGGAAAATTTCAATTTGCCCAATAATTGGCCTGAGGGAGAAGATCAGATGACTCAGGAGGCTTATTGGTATCAGTTGGTTCCTCCTAAGAGAGCAAATGAGCCATTTGTTCCCTCTAAATCTTTGGCCACTTCATTTGGTGCTGTTGAGCACAAGCTACTCCACCACATCCTTGCACACACACTAAGCTACAAGAAGACTAGTCACAGCAAAGTGACTAGTTTTGATATGTTTTATTTATACAGCCTTATCAGAGGCTACAGGATAGATCTGGGTGTGAAGATAGCAAATTTCATTTACAGACAGGTTGATGATACCAGGAATAGACTCCTGTTTTGTGGTGGCTACATCACCAAGTTGCTGAAGGGGATGGGTATTTTTTAAGCTCCTGAAGGGGATGAGATATTTGAGAGTAAAAAGATCTCATTAGCACCATTCAGAGGCTAGGGATTGCTTAAAAACCCCAGAGGAGCTCAGTCACCAGTCCTGGAGGAGATTGAGTTCCAAGATATCTTTCCTGGAGATGTTCCATTTGAGATCCCATCTTCATCTACTCCTCCTCCTCCTATAGGTACTTCTTCCACGTATGATATAGACCAGCTAAGGCTGGATGTTCAGGAGTTGAAGAAGTAAAGTCAGGAGCTCAGAGATAGACAGGAAAAGGAGAGGAAGAAAAACAAGAAATTCAGAAAGTCTATCTTTAAGGCATTGAAAACTGCTATCTGCTGTTTGAACCCAGAGATAGGGGCTGGGATGACATATGAGACTTCCACCGAGTCTAGGCACAGTTCAGAACACACAAATAGACTCAATTCGGAGCATACACACACAGCCAGCCCAGGAGATACTCAGAGACATAGTCCTGAGCATACCAGCAGAGCCAGTCCAGGGCCAGAGAGCTAGAGATCCTGCTAGCTTTCATTTGATCTTTATTGAATTTTTATTTTTTTCATATTGGCCTATACATATATATATTAAGCACCCAAGTTCCTATGGGTAGACTCCTTTATTTCTGCTTTTATTTTTGTTTTTGTTTTTCTTTTGTAGTGACTACAGGAAAGCAAGCAAAGCAAAAATTCTCTCTTGCAATGCAATTTTGATGACTATGAAACAAATGAAGTCAGGGAAGTATCAAATTCTTTTCCTTTCCTATAATTTAATTTGTTGCAAAACAGTGAAGACACTGTTTAGTTGAAGTGTGGGGGAAGGGATAAATTGAATGAAGTGTTGAATTAAAGTTGTGAATATGATCTGTTGCCTGGACTGCTGTTATCTATATTTGAAATTTGCAGGATTGATTAATACCCACCTTGTATTTTTTGTTTGAAAGCAAATTATTGGGGAAATTTGCCAAATTTTTTTTTCAAAAATCTCTTAAAATTGGAGATAGTACAAAGTAAAAACTGAAAGCAATGAAATTAACTTGTAAAAGTATCTTACTCACCTGCTATTGTGATTGGTTTACTAAGTTAAAATTAAGTTATAAAATCCTTAAGAAACAAGTTTACTTTATTTTTAACTTTGGAGTTGGAAATTTAAGAGCTGGTCGAGTCCTTTTGTGAAAAATAAACAGGTTTACTTCTAGAAAATTTTAGTTTGTATATATTCTTTGAGTTATAACACTTAGTGAAAGAGGTAGAAGAAACTTTTAAACATAGTGATCCTTTATAAAAATAAGTCTTTGATTTGTTATTGCATTCAAAAAGGAAGAAACAAGCATAGCCACTACTCCTCTGACTTAAAAATTTGAGTTATAAGTATCTGAACTTGAATGTTAAAGTGAGGAAGAGTTCTTAGGAGTATTTTGAAACCTGGTCACTTAGGTGATGAGCCTGGGATGTGCCGACTAAGTGAACTCACTATAACGAGAAGAGAAGAAAGGCAAAAGTTCAATTCATGAACTTTGAAAAGCAAAAAGATGGAAGCGAAAACCTCCCCAAAAAAAAAAAGAAAATAAGTGCTTGAAAAAGAAAAGAAAAATGAATGCAAATATGCAAATAAAAGGAGACTTATAATAAAGAAGGAGAAAATCTAAGGAAAAAGTAGATACCACATGCTTTCATTTAGTGTTACTTAGAATATATATATATATATATATATATATATATAAAGGTAAAAGTCCAATGAAGTTTAAATGAGTATTTTCCTTAGCGGATTGAGTATTTGCTTTTTCAATAGAATGTTCTTTTGTTAAAAATTGAGATTAAAACTTGTTTTGCTTTGATTAACTTCTCAATTTTGATTATAGTACTCTAATTACAAGAAATTGGTATGGCTAGAGCAATAGATACAAGAAAAGCAAGTTAAAGAAATTGTGATTAAATTAGAAAAGTTGTACTATCTATGAGAGATTTCATTAATTTTGTTTTCCATTATTTTGCTTGAGGACAAGCAAAAGGTCAAGTGTGGGGGAATTGATAAGATCATATTATATACAATTTGTGATGTTCAAAATAGCTAGAATGGATACTTGTTTTGATTAAAATTCATGTTTCAGGTTGAATTTGGACAAAGAAATCAAAACAAGAAACTTTGGAATGAAAATTGGAAAAATTCAAGGATACGCCGGCTTTTCAGACTTCAAAGCCGTTGGCGTTGAGACGGCTTACAAGATACACTCACTCAAGGCCGTTGCCTACACTGCCAGCTTTGCGAGCTTTGACTCAACTAAATGTACGCCACTTCAAAGCTTTCGGTGTAGAAGATGAATAGGCCAGCGTACATTGAAGGCCGACAGCTCAGAACTCAAATGATGCCAGCGCAAAAGGAGTTACAACTTACGCCGGCTACTAAGCCACCGGCATTGAGGCATGTAGATCAAAGATCAGAAGCGACAAGTAGATAACACATGCTTGGAGGCAATTGAAGAGACCAAATATGATGGAGTGTCTAAGTCGATACCAAAGCTGCCGACTTTGGGACGGCTTTCATTATAAATTGGTCCAACCTTTCATTTCTCATCATATACGTAAGCTAGATCTATATCTAAGCCGCCGGTGTAGAAGCGGCCTACACTTGTAACCGATGAAGAAAGCTGCCAGTGCACTACCTGTGTAAAGAAGGAAAAGGCTTTACGCCGTCTGTAAACCACCGGCGTAGGATTTGTAACTGCCGGTATACATGTTGAAACTAAAATTTTTCATTAATGCTTTGCACGAAATTTTCATCCCCCCCAAAGAAGCACAAGCAGAAGAGAAAATAGAGAGTACACTTCAGTATACAAATAAGTCTTAGCATTCCATAGAGATTTGTGAGAGAATTGAGCTTTCAAGAATTGTAATTGAAGATTGCGATATTTGAATTGGTGATATCTAATCTCTTTCTTATGCAATTCATTTATCTGTGTAGACACCCAATTTTTGCCCAATTAAAAAATAGGCTTAAATTTATAATAAATTAATGTCATGTTGAGTTTATCAAAAATATAATAATAATAAAAAAAATAAATAATAGTATAATAAAAAAGAGACAATATAGAAAATAGAAAAATAAAAAAATAGAGGAATAAAATAAATACAATAAAATAATTAAATGAATAATAGTAATGTAAATAAAATATATGTAGGAAAAAATAAATAAAAAATTATTTGAGCTCAATATAACATATATTTTATTAGCCTTAAGTACTAATGGTTTAGCTATATGACCAAGGCACAGGCCAACGGCCTAACGGTTCAGACCATGGACACAAGAGCAAAGGGACCCGAGTTCGATCCTAGCCCAAGGCACATTTTGCCTCCTTTTTGTTCAATTTTTTCCCAAAAGACACATCGGTTCATCCACTTTGAGACATCATTTGATCAATGAATCTTTGTGTTTTTTCGAAATTAACTGTACAGACACAAACTAGGCATAGGATACATCACATCTGTACATATTTCATGTATTTTTTCATTCCAAAATGCATCTTAATTAAGGCATGAAAATAGGGAAAAAATTCGAATGGACATGATTTTTCAAATTTCAAAATTGGCCGAATTGTATCAATTGATCAAATTAAATACACTTAATCAAGGAGTCATGATCTGTAAACACAAGATTCGTGATCAATTTGAACGAACAATCACTAATCGAGTCCTAATTTTGAATCGTTCTTATTTGAAAAAATATAACGATTCGTGATTCAAAAATTGAACCATTACAAAGCTTCAAAACGACAAATTGTTTCGAACTCTATAAATAGGATCACCCCACAAGCAGAAAGCACAATTCAATTTCGCAAAATACACACTACAAGATCGAGATCTGAAAATAGAGGAGAAAGTGTTCGAATTGCAAAAATTGCAAATTCGAAGTGATCGAGAGGATTTCGATCCAATTAAATAGTGTTAGGATCATTTAGGAAGTGTTTTTGATTGATTATAGTGTTTAGAATTGCTCGAATTTGCAATTGGAAGTTCTGAAAATTTTTTGGAATTTTCTATTTTGCGCCGCCGTTGGGTCACCACACGAACCGCCACTTCTGGTGGTTCTGGGAGTGAACCACCACCACTAGCAGCTGCAGCACCCCAATCCACGTCGGGCCGACAAGGTTGCAGGCTTCGAAAACCACCAGGAGCGGCCGAGGAATGCTCGAAAGGTAGCGTGATCGTCTTCTTCGCCCGGCGGGTATCCAAGATCCGACCCGAAATCCGAAATCCAACCCCGTCGTTCATCGGTCAACGTCGGTCAACGGTTGTCGGTCAACAGTCAGCAGATCCAACGCTCCAGATTTGATCATTCAGATCAGACGGCCCAGATTTGATCAAATAATCCAACGCGCCAGATTGAAGGTCAGAGGATCAAACGGTCAGGATCGGTCAGCCAGATCAACGTACCAGATCTCCTCCGCTTCATCCAACGGTCCAGGAATTTTCTATTTGCACCGCCATTGGGTCACCACATGAACCGCCACTTCTGGTGGTTCTGGGAGTGAACCACCCCACTAGCCGCTGCAGCACCCCAATCCACGTCGGGCGACAAGATTGCAGGCTTCGAAAACCACCAGGAGCGACCGAGGAACGCTCGAAAGATAGCGTGATCGTCTTCTTCGCTCGACGGGTATCCAAGATCCGACCCGAAATCCGAAATCCAACTCGGTTGGTCATCGGTCAACGTCGGTCAACGGTCATCAGTCAACAATCAGCAGATCCAACGCTCCAGATTTGATTATTCAGATCAGACGGCCCAGATTTGATCAAATAATCCAATGCACCAGATTGAAGGTCAGAGAATCAAACGGTCAGGATCAGTCAGCCAGATCAACGTACCAGATCTCCTCCGCTTCATCCAAAGGTCCAGGTTAGTCTATATTATTAAATTATTTATTTATTTTATATTTAATTTTGAAAAATAGGAAAAAATTAATAAAAATTCGTAAAAAACTCAGAAAAATCAGAAAAATTAGAATAATTATTTTTAATGTAAATTTACATGTTTTAACAATTTTTGATATTTTTGAATATTTTATGAATATGTATTTGCATATAAATTGATCTTTAAATATATATTTGATGCATGAGATGTTTTGTTTTTGTATTTTAATTCTGTTATGAATATTTTGAATATGTTATGAACATATGTGATGATTATTGAATTTGAAAAAAATAAATTGTAAATGGATTTTTTTTAAACCAAAATTGTTGTTGAATAATAAAGATAAAAATTGTTTTTGAGAATCATGATATTGATCAAGTTTTTTATCAAAATTTATCTTCATAAATTTACTATGAAGATATTAATCAAGTTTTTTATCAAAATTATCTTTATAAATTTGCTATGAAGATAATACTCAAAGTTTTCAAAATTATTTTCATAAATTGACTTTGAAAATAATTAAAGTTGTTCAAAAATGTTTTCATAAATTTACTATGAAAATATTTAATATTGTTTAATCAAAATTGATTTCATGTAGCATTAAATTAGCCATGAATTGTCATAAATTAATGATTTTTGAACTTAGAAAAAATATATTTTTTATGAAATAAAAATCAATTGATTAGATCATAGGATCATCAAATTGGTTTTCATAAAAATTCAAAATTTAATGAATTTAAAGTGAGAATATTTTAAAAATATAAAATTGATCAACAAACTAAGTTCTTTATAAAAGAACTACGTTTTGTCTGATCTCGATTAGCGAGTACGTAGGCACCTACGGGGCGACAATAAATTAGAAAAAATATATTTTGTTTTGATAGTTTGAAATAATCATTTTGTACATATTATAAGTTTTTTTTTTTTTGAAAGGAAAAATACAAATGTTTGTTGATATTTAAATCCTAAAAAAAATACATAAAAATAAAAATGAATGATTAAACTTGTAGATATTTGTTTTATAAATGTTTTGTTTGAATTTTTTAGTATAGAAAGGATAAATTCTAAATTTTAAATTTAAAGTGATAACCGCTTAGGTTTTAATAGGTTAGCCCCCGACTCAGATATCTGGTATTTTTTAAAGTATGATTTTTATCAAACTTTCGCAGATTAGTGGCTAAGTTAGGATTAACGACCCATTAATCTTGGCTTTCATTTTTTTCGATTTTTATCGGGTGGCGACTCCAAAATTTTTTCAAAATTAAATTTTTTTTAATCTCTAGTCGAGGATTCATATTGAATGAGGTTAAGGGTTTAATATGAATCGGATTAAGAGAAATGAACCGAATAGTTTTCAAAATCCAGGCTCGACAATCTGAATTATCTGTTCATAATGTTATCAATTGCATATTCTTATTTGATTATTGAATCAACTTCCATGAGTAGCTAAACCTTTCTTTGTGGGAAGTGATGAAATCCTAATTTTGCTAAAATGATTCTTGAATTTATATTATAAGATTGTTAGAATTATAGAATATTTGTATTGAATCCTAATTATCTATTTTATTTATGATTGAAATTGAATTGATAAGAATTCTGATAATTTGGAAAAAGAATTAGAGTTCATAGGAATTCATGAATTGAAATTAAACAACAATTGTGAAAGCAATTAAGTTTAATATTAATTTGGAAATTGTTCATTGCAATTCATGCAATATTTTATTTTAATTTCTCACTAAGGAATTAGGAGAAGTTAAATTAGGATATTAGACAATTATAGAATTAGAAGATTTATAATTATAAATTAGATTCCACTGATAATTTGTATAGCGAAAGCTAATAGATTATTTCATGGTTTACTAAAACTTGATAGTTTTAGGTTTTAACAATTTCTTACAAATATCCATAATCCTAATTTTTCATATAATATAAATTCAGCATGATTAATAAAAATTAGGATGGATTCTGTTCCTTCCCACATTCATCTTATATAACTTCTCACAATCTCATTGCAATCATATAGATAGAATTAGTTAGTTAATTGATAAATTTTGATTTCCTAAATATCAGTATAAACTAATATCAATCTAGTAGTTAATTTAGTCCTTGTGGGAACGATACTCAACTCACTTCTATATTACTTGATCAAGACCCAGTACACTTGCTGGTAGTATCTGAAATTACATACACATTCTAATCAGATCATTATAAGACAAGACTTACTCAACCCTTCACATTTTTCTTCCTATTTGTAAGAGTAAAAAGGCTCCAATCCTGAGATTAATTTCACAATTACATAAAGAATACCTTCGGACTCTTATAGTAATTCAACTCCATTTTGTAAAAAAGTTCTTTTATGTTCATAATAACTTTTAAAATCTCCTTGAGAATATATATTAAAAACAAATATTGATATCCTAAATAAACTGTCTAATTATTATCTATAGACATGGCATGTACCGACATCACCCTCATTGCCATTCCATTGGTTAAATCACTCTCATGATTTGAAAACAAAAAATCTAAAAATGGGTGAGCTATGAAACCCAATAAATAGTCACTCCATTCCATGTAAAAATATAGAGAGCTTCTACGGTCCTGTCAATAAGATCATCATGCCATTAATCTAACCGCAGATATAAATATAGTAAATGAAATATTAACTATTTTAGTGATTTCGATCACGATTATGTATGGTGTGAATCGTTGGATGGTGAAGGGACCGGTCCCTTCAAAATTAATGGCAGAACCATATAATTTTCCTAAAAAAATGTTACACTATGCACAAGTTATAATACTAAATACAACAAATGACGTTCTTGTAGCATATAACACAAATTTTCACATCATAAGAGATGGAGTTATTAGACTCTGGCATGCATATATAAAATCTTAGATGCATATATACACAAATTTTCACATTGCTCTCACAAAATTTACGAGATGATTTGAATTCGTACCAGTGGTACTAAGTTTAGCTCATATTGACTTTATTGCCTATACCTGACATTAGGTCTACAACTCATATACATTGTTTGAATTAATGTCTCATTCCATTTTCCACCAATTCACCTATTACAACTTCTTGCATCATCAATTGACTTGTACTAGCTATAGTACACTCATTATAGTCATGTTAAACCATGAATCTAGCTTAGGCAACAAACTAAGGGTCATATCATCCTAAGAATTCATCCCTATAAGGCCATAGAAACCTAATCTATATCCTCTAATTCATAAATCTTAATGAAACAAACCTGTGATGAGTTTTTGGATTGAATGGTTATTGATTTAATCTAACCTAACCTACATGCATGCACACCACACAATATTAGTTATGTCATTGGAGTTTTCTTAAGATCTCCTAAACTAACAGAATAAAAATCGACTCATAAAATTAAAATTAAATCCAAATAACTAGTACGTAGATTTGCTATACGGTTTAAATTGTTAAAGCTATTATAATGATCACTAGGTGTAAAAAATAAAAGCAAATAATTATTAGAGTAAAAAGTAAAATATCTAATTTTCTATGTATTAATGAGTGTAGGGACATAAATTACTATAAATAGTAATTTTTATAAATTGTGATTCTCCTCAAGTGAACACCGCAATAGCAATTAGCAATTAATATAGAATGAGGAAAATAAATAGCAATTCATGTTAAGTGAAAGAATTGTTAATTGATTCCATACTCAAAAGATATTTTTGAACTTTAATTTGATCATAAAAATTTTTCTTAAAGATAGATTAGGTTAGATATTTGTATAAGCCAAGTCTAAACCTGGATTCATGGGGACCGACTCAGCCCACCGAGCTAGGTTTGACCTATATAGGTAGACTTGTATAGGTTAAACATGGGTTAAAAAAAAAAAGCAAATATAAAACACTATATAAGTTATTTATTATAAAAAAAAATATAAAATAAAAAAATAAAAATATAATGTAATAGGAACAATAAAAATTAAAAATAACATTTAATGTTCAAAATATTTTTTTTTCATGTGAATAGAAATAGTTTATTATCTTTTTTTTCTTTGCTGATAAATTAGTTTATCTATTCACAACATTCAATACATAATTAATAATTACACATAAAATAACAACTTGTCTAATTGCTTATGAATGTTGGGAAATTCTATGATCTCTTCATTAATTTTGTTGAGACCTATCCAATTGACTATTCAATGACTTACACTATACTCAACAACTATTAAAATAGTTAATATTCTAGTTACAATATTTATTTTAATAGTTAGATGGTTGACTAGATGGTTCCATCGACGGGACTATAGAAGCTCCCATGAATATTAGACTTTTTTTTCTTTCCTAATCTTTTTTAGAGTATTAATGCAATTTCACGTAGCTAATAGTTTAACTCAAATAGGATGTGCTTGTGTATAAATAATTATACATTCTTGATAATTTTATGTGAAAATGGGTTAAAGACAACAGTTTTCTTAGGCTCAATTTTTATTATGAGTTTTAATTTTTAATTGGAATCAAAAGCTTTTTTTTCTTATTTATTTGTATTAAAAAAATTGGGCGGTTCAAACTAGGCCTGTCCTTATTCGAGCCAATCACGGGTCCAACTTTTTGAGCGCTGGACTCGATGGATTCAAGCCAAGTATTGAGCTAAGTAATCGATGGAGATGTCTAAACTAGGTCAATCTATTTAAAAAATAGTCAAACTAAATGCATTGTACAAGTTTAAAATTTTAAATATAATTAGCCTTTTTTCACTTAAATTTACAAATTTAAGATCTTTCTTTTGAAAATTGATTTTAAATTTCCTAATAAGATATTATCTTCCCTAAACTTAATTTCTTACTAAAATATTTGTTCTTAAGAAAACTTTGATAATATGATTTCTTCATAAATCAACTTTCATGAATAAAAAAATTCTTCCATTCCATTGTATTTCCATATTTAATGTATGTTTTATACTTATCCTTTTTTTGTGATAAAAAAAATTAAGGTAAAATTACCTCAATTAATGATTAATTGTAAAGTTAAAATATAAGTAATCACAAGGCAATTATTACTAACCTTGCAAGAACTGCAAAAGGAAACGATATTTTTTTTTTAGAATCCATCAAAACTAGATCTCTTTAACTACAAAAATTTTCCTTGTGAAAGATGCAATGAGAATTTTTAGTTAATAAAAAGAAAAGCAATCACATAGTTTCTTACCATTTTTACTAGTGTTTCTTAACATTCCTAACTATTTTTCACCATAATCATATAGTAAGAAGTTTTTTTGGAATAATTATTGGTTTTCTAATTGTTAATATATAAAAATAACTTGTTTAAGGAGTTATAGCCCTTCATATATTTGAATGCACACTATAAATATGGAGTTATTAGAGAGAGGATGTGGTGGTGACTAAAGTTTGAAAGGGAATGGGTGCATGAGAAAGGTCTTTAGAAGAGGACAAGGATGTTAGGTTTTCTTATGTAAGAGACTCGGTATTTTTGCTTGAAAGATGAGGTGGTTATCTTTTTTCAAAAAGAAGATTTATGTGGTAAGTTGAACTCTATGCCCCTTGTTTGAAACAAATTTTGAGGCATATCATTATTTCCTCCTTTTACCTTTGAAAATTTTTTACTGATGAGTAATGGGTGTTTGTTCCATGTGTCATTTTCCTACTGCAGTGTCTCTCTACTTTTTAGCCATCTTACTGTTAGATTACCCTTGCCTATTTACTAAAATGAGTATCGAAGTTGCCACATTGGGAAACCCCTCAGTCTCCACTAACTGATTTCTATCTTGCAAGCATAGGGCTAGAGGATTGAAGGCTTTTAGGCCCAAAAGAGTGTGGATCACAATTTTAGTGGATCAATATTCTCTACCAACAAAGATCCACTTAGAACATTCAGTACCGTTTGTAAGAAATCCTTTACTATAAACAAAATAAGCACTGATAGGATAGTTTAAAATACTAGAAGCAAGGCTACAACACAAAGAATTGCTTTCACTTGGGGCCAAAACCACAAATCCTAAATCTAGACCCAATTCTAGTGGATGAGAAGATAGTTGCAACCTTTCCACTCAAGCAACGATCCGTTTTACTTGAGAAGATGCATCAACAAGTAGTCACCTAGTGCTAGGAGGTACGTGCAGCAACTAAGAGCTCAAAAACAAACTATTGATGGCTTGACAAAAAAATAACCTTACTTGGTTGTAGTTGATGATGAAGGACATAACTCCTCTCTACCTTTACTAAATTCTTCGAGAGCAAACTCACAAGTATAACCAGCAAACATCTATACTCCCATGTTGATCTCTCAAAAAGATTTCTTCTCCTTTTTAATAGAAGGCTAATAGCTTCGGGTTGCCAGAGAGACCTCATAGGTGCATCAGCCAGTTGTTCGTATATGCCATCTTGTTAAGCAGCAAGAGTAGGCATGCAGTTGTGATCATTTGCAGCTAACACTTGCAAGTTTACTCTTATATCTTGCTTAGTTGATAGAAATGAGATTGGTATTCTAGTTTTATTCTCATAGAATAGTTATTTTCTTGTTTGGTTTGTAAAAAAATTCTGCATAATGAATATTTATTCCATATTACGTATAATAGACAAGGAATCCCTATTCCTTCCCTGTCTTAATGGAATTTTCTTTCCTTATCAAAAAATTATTTTTTTTTCCCCAAAACATACCCTTCACCATAAAATAAAGGGATTCGTATTCCTTTCCAACCTTATTCCATTCTAGTCAAATAATGCAACATTAGGCAACCAAGAAGAGGGGTAGAGAAGTTGTGTTCGTTTGTAATGGTCGTGGGCTAGGGATTGTCACCTAATGGGGCTTCAAGACAAAACACAATTGGAGGATGTTGGGAAGGTTTTTTGGTATGACTACTTTGATGCTTAATTCAATGATTGATTCAACAACAAGATGACCAAAAAAGAAAGAAAGCAAAAGTGAGTATAAGTAAGTTTGTTAGAGTCTATGTTACTTGGATGTGGCCTTGCATATTTATAGTAGTAACTTTGTCATTAATTGGAAAAGTGAACAAATTCTAATAGGGAAACTTACTTTCAATAGTTTAAGAAAGTAAATTCAAGATGATTTAATAAGTACACCTTCTCAAATTAGGTAATTTTATAGTAGTGGTTGCCATGCCGGTTGCAACAGTAGCAAGTTAGCCTACCATCCTAAAGAATCCCATAGACTTTAGTAGATTGTAATGAGATTGCAATCATATATTCTTCCTACATAAACCCTACTTCTACCCACAGGCTGAATTATGCATCGTAGTGGCTATACTAGGCAACCTCCATTGTCCTTCTAACCCATCTTTTATATTTGTAGGAACATTCTCTACCGGCCCAGATTCAACTCATGCAAAATTTGACGCTGTCTGTAGGAACGCTTGAACCATTCGAGGCTCCCCTATTGCCCCTTTTTGTTGAAAAACCTTTCTAAAACCCATAACGTAAAACACCACCCCCACACAATGCTTAGGCTGCAGTGTAGTAGGAATCAAGTCGAATCTACTCCCTTACCTCCTACATCTCATCCTGTAGATGGGAAGGCTCCTGAAATGCCACGTTATTGCAAATGCCGGTTACATAGACGAAAGCTGAATTCTAGAACCGAAACACCTATGTAGGCATCTAGTGCAATCGAATGTGGAAAATAAAAGATCAAATGCCCTCCTACAAGCCTGGATAACAAAGTTAGTGGGGTTGAAGGACTTGCATTTAGAAGAACAGGCCTCTAACGCACGAAGGGGTGCCTCCCTAGTCCATTCCTCACTCAGACATATTGAGGAGCCAATTGAAAGGAATCGCGGCAATACTGCAGTGTCACCACGGGCTAGAGCCTCTACTAAAGAATGGTCTTGCAGCTTAAGACCATCTTAGAGCATACATCAGAAGGCCTGCACCTCGCATAACCTGGTCAAAGCCACCCATAGCACATCATAAGAGTGCATGGCCCCCCATTTGTCAGCTCGAGTTGCTACAAGGCATCAGGTTGAAAATTATCAACTTGAAAAAGGGAGGACAACAGATTGTAGTCTAAGTCGAGACGATAGGAGAGATACTTCCACTCCTGCCCGGAAGGTTACATAACTCGGATCTGACAAGGAACACACCTTCGAAGAGAAATGTGACATGATAAGGAAGCTATCTACCATTAAAGAGGGCTTTGAAAGTGAGCCCGCCACAAAAGTACCCCTTGGCAAAACACTTTTTGTGTTTGAGATCCAGTCTGAGGTACTTCCCATGGGAGCTTGACTGCCTACTCTAGAATCATACGATGGAACAATAGACCTGGAGGACTATATTGCCTAATTCCAATCCATCATGGCTATACATAACTTTTCAGATGCCATATGGTGCGAACCTTTCCTATCACCTTTTGGGATGTAGCTAGGGTTTGGTTTAATAAGCTTGAATCACGTACGGTAAGTTCTTTTTCTCAATTTACTAATCTCTTCATCGCACACTTTATAGCGAGCAAACCACCCAAGAAAAATGCCTCTTACTTTTATACAATGCGGCAAAGACTGAGTGAATCCCTAAGAGACTATTTGGCAAGATTCAACAAAACGTATCTAAAGATTCCAAACCTTAACCAAGGCATGGCTTTAAAAGCCATCAAACAAGGGGTTCTCACGGATAGCCTATTCTTCGACTCTCTCTCTAAATGCGAGTTCACCATGCTCAAGAAAGTGATGGAAAATGCACAGAAATACATTCAACAAGAAAGACACAAGAAAACCCTGAAGGGAGGTTGAAAATTGGTCGAACCAGGCTTGAGCCTACAACAATGTGCCTCTAGAAAAGAATCAACCAAAAGATCACCATGACCCTATCCAAGTCAACAAACATTGAATTCTTAAAGATAGCAACAAACAAAGACTCCTCCTAACGTATAATGAGTTTACTCCCCTCAAACTACCAGTACATGATGTATTCCTCAAGATAAGGAACTGGGGCCTCCTATCACCACCACCCCCAATGAGACCAAGCTCATGACAAAAGGATTCAAAGGAATACTTGAAGTATCACCACAACCGTGGGCATGAAACAAGTAACTATTGGCAGCTCAAAAGCGCCATAGAAGACGTCATATGATACGGTTGGCTAAAGCAGTCTATAGATCACGACCTAAAGCCAGAAGCCCTGGCACAAAAAAGAAAGGTCAATGAGCCCGAGAAGATAATAGTCACTCAAAATCATATTGGCCATCCCTGCCCTTCCCAATTATGCCATAGCGAAATTAATATCATCATATGTGGGACCATTACCTCCATGAGAGCGAGATTGCCACCTAACTCGAGTACATCTTAACTAATATTGAACATGAAACCCCAAAGGATGAAAATTGATTCTACAATTACATTTTCCAACGATGATTACAAAGGAATACAAACCCCTCCTCAAGATGCCTTGGTTATCCCCGCTTGAATATCGGGGTAGAAGGTCAAAAGGTAACTGATCGATATAAGGAGCAGCATCGACATCCTCTTCAATCAGGCATACGAGCAAATGAAGCATGAATTGAAACCAAAACTAAGGCCATACGATTACAAGCTATATGGATTCGACAATCAACCTGTTAGACCCTAAGGTATCATCACTTTGCCCCTCAAACTTGGAGAAGAGCCACGTAGCATGGAACACCAAATATTTTTCCTCGTGATCAACTGTTGGTCCCCCCCATAATACTATATTAGGAAGAGGCAGTCAATCCGTGTTTGCCATGATCATCTTCTAACTCCACCTCAAGGCGAAGTTCCCTACTCCAATAGGGATAGGTATATGCCAGGGAAACTGGGAACAATCCCGTTGGCTGTACTTCAGAGCCCTAAAAGGAGATCATGTGTGCACGATCGACTCAAAATCTGGACAAAACCTAGAACATCAAGGAGAGTCAGTCAAGCTCAGGGAAGAAATCGCCTTCGATGATAGCCCCGACCACAAGATCAAAGTGGGAAGGCCCTCTTTCCCAACATTAAAGAAGACCCGATTACATTTCTGTGGGTGAGTAAGGATGTCTTTGTTTAGTCACCCACTAACATGATAGGCATAAGCTCGAGCGTAATCACACATCAGCAAAATATCAACAAGACCCAGAAGCCAGTACACCAAAAAATTCGGCACTTCACCCCAGAGAGGTAAGTCGCTATCGAAGAGGAAGTCTAAAAATTACTCTAAGTTAGGATCATCAGAGAAGAAAAATACCCCACTTGGTTGGCTAATGTAGTCTTGGTTAAGAAGTCTAATGATAAGTAGCAGATGTGTGTGGATTATACAAGCCTTAACAAAGCATGCTTGAAAGATTGCTTCCTTCTACCACGAATTAGCCAGCTTATCGGCATACCTCAAGACACGAATTGTTAAGCTTCATGGACACCTTCTCTGGTTACAATCAGATAAAAATGAAGGACATGGATGGGGTTCACACCTCATTTGTTACATCATTCGGCATATACTGCTACAAAATGATGTCGTTTGACTTAAAGAACGCTGGCGCTATGTTTCAGAGATTGGTCACCGAGGTGTTTAAACCCCAAATAGGTTGGAACATGGTAGTCTACAATGACGATATTATCATGAAAATTAAACAAGCTAAACATCATCTACGTGACCTCCAGGAAACATTCGACCAACTTTGTTTTTACAACCTAAAGCTAAACCCACAAAAAAAGTACATTTGAGGCCTTAGCGGGAAAGTTTTTGGGCTATGTCATATCTCAAAGAGGAATCGAAGCGAACCCCGACAAGATTAAGGAAATCCGGATAATGAACCCGCCAAAATCAACAAAAGAAGTGCAACAGCTCGTGGGCAAGATAATCGCATTGAGTAAATTTCTTCCTAGAAGTGCATACCGATGTTCTGAATTCTTCAAAATCATTAAAAAAAAACCAAACAAGCTTAAGTGGATAGAAAAATCCCAGCATGCCTTCGAAGAGCTAAAGCAATGCCTGGCCATACCACCAATGCTCAAAACCCCAATCAAAGGCAAGACCTATACCTTTACCTCACAGTAAATGATGGACCTCTATCATCTGTGCATGAGTAGAGGGAAAGCAGCCCCATCCGATATACTACAATAGCCACGTCCTCCAAGGTCCAGAACTAAGGTACATAAAAGTAGAAAAGTTTGTCGTTGTGGTTATGACATTCACACGCCATTTGCACCTGTATTTTTAGGCTCACCGGGTTATCGACCTCACTGACATACCAATAAGGACAATCCTCCAAAAGCTAGATGTCTCCAGAAGAATGATGAAGTACGCAATTGAGCTCAACACCTATAGAGTGCAGTACCAACCTTGAGATTCCATCAAAGCACAAGTCCTAACAGAGTTCATAGCCGAGTACACTAGCCCCTTCGAACCAGAGAATAAGGAAAAAACCTGCGTGGACCCTCCATGTTGACGGTTCCTTTACACAAGAGGTTTGGTCCTAAAGGGACCCTACGGAGTCAAGATTAGTTATGCATTGAGATTTGAATTCCTTGCAAGTAATAATGAAGCGAAATATGAAGCCTTGCTAGCCAGACTCATGCTTGCTACAAATATTGCGGTCAAAGGAGGAGACCTCAAGATCTTCTCTAACTCCCAGCTCGTGGTCCAACAAGTCAAAGGCATGTATGAAGCCAAGAATGAAGAAATGGTAGGATACTTAGAGGTAGTTCGATCTCTCACGAGAGACTTACCCTCGTGGGACATAATCAAAATACCTAGAACCGACAATGTCAAAGATAATAGACTTTCAAAACTTGCCTCCATGATAACCCCCAACCTTGGAAAGATTAAAGAAAGGATATTCATCAAATTCTTACCCAAAAAATCTACAATAGTAAGATCCTACAAGGTACTAAACTTGCAGGAAGAAGCCCCACTTCTGAGCTATATGACATTGATAAAGAAGTACCTCAAAGATGCCACTCTTCCTCAAATAGAGTACAAGCCAAAAAGTTAATGTGCAAAGCAGCCAACTATACCCTCATCAATAGGATCCTATACAAAAAGGGTTTCAGCTTTCCCCTCCTCCGATGTCTACAACCACAAGATGGACAACGAGTTCTCAAAAAGCTCCATGCTGGCGAAGGTAGGACCCACATTAAAGCCCAGTCATCACATACGTGAATTGTGTAAGCTGGCTACTTTTGGCCAATAATGAGGACTGATGCGAAAGAATTCATGCAACGGTTTGAATGCTGCCAAAAAACCACACCCCAAGTACTCACCTACTCTTCCTCACCAGCCTGTGACCATTCGCCATGTGGGGACTGGACATACTCGGACGTTTTCCCCCATCCATAGGTTAGAGGAAGTTCATATTAGTGGGATGTGATTATTTCACAAAATGGGTAAAGGCCAAGGTAGTAGCAAAAGTTATTAACACAAACAACTCGTTAGATTCAGAGTCCTACACTCCTTGATAATGGACAACGGGAAGCAGTTTAGTTCCAAAAGGATTAAGGATTTTTGCGCCGAATACGGCATTACCCAATGTTACACCTCTATCGCACATCCCTAAGCTAATGGCCAGGTTGAAGCCATCAACAAAAACATCATGTAGAGTCTTAAGGGTCCAGGTAGACCAACAAAGTGGTAAATGGGATGACGAGGTGCCTAGCATTTTATGGGGATATTGCACCATCCGACGAACCTTCACAAATGAAACCCCTTTTCGCCTCACCTTCGATACTGAGGCTGTTCTACCGATTGAATTAAAACTACAAAACATCCAAATGCAATCCTATGATAAGTTGATTAATGAGGTCGGCCTCTGAATCGAACTTGACGCCATAAAGGAATCTCGAGATACAGCAAGCAAAGAGGATTGCCGCCTACCAACAAAGAGCAGATCAATATTATGACAAGAAGGTCAGATATAAAGGCTTCCTCCCGAGAGATCTCGTCTGTAGAAAGCTAGAAGAAATAGGGGCAGAAGAAGGCCGTGAAAAGCTCGCCCCAAACTAGGAAGATCTAGTAATGGTAAAAGAAGTCCTAGGAAACGGAGCCTATAAACTCGAAACACTAGACGGCGAGCTTATTCCAAGGACCTGGAACGCCAACAACTTGAGGAAGTTCTTTGAATAGCCAGAGGCTAGTTTATATGTAAAGTGTAAAAAGAAAGCAATTACAAAATGAAATCAAGATTTTGCATTAAAGATGTGCCACATTGACCGATAGAAACCCAACATAAATTTGGAAGAGGCTCATAAGCAATTTCGCCTCCCCTCATGACCTTGGGTAACTCTCTGTTAAGGGTAACTCACCATGTGAGCTCGGGTAACTCCTTCTTAAGGGTAACTCCCCTCATAAGCTCAAGTAGTTCTCTCTTAAGAGTAACTCCCTTCATGAGCTTAGACAATTCCCTTATAAACTTCAATACCTATACAGACAAATACCTAAAAGGAAGAAAGAAATAAAAATACAACCAACCACACGAGGAATCGAGGCCACAAATAAGTGGCCATTGCATTCAATAACTTGAAGAAAATTATTATAATAGTTTTGACAGCATCTCAGCAAGGGTAGTTTTTAAATGGCATTCCGGCCATCAAATACAAAGAAGTATTTGTGTAAGTATGATCTTCTTAGGGTTGAACATAACTTCTAACTAGAAGGCTCCCATAAAGATTTGAACCTCAATTAGAATAGATCTTCCAAATTCAATTTGAAAATGTGGGTTCGGGTTGAATACGACTCCTCATTCCGATTACCAACCCAAGCTTGTCCATCAACCTTCAGAATGATAATGAATCTCAACTGGATAGAAGCTTAGCATGACCAAGAAAATAGGGATTGAAGTCCATTTCCCCATTAAGCCCACAGTCAATAAGCCATTAGGAAACCAAGCTTAAAGGGGAAATCATTATCTCCTACATCCAACAACCTCCATTTACCATCAAGGATAGCATAATAGAGTGGTTGGAAATGAGGAGAACAAGTCGAATGGCCCCTTTACGGCGACCTCATCGTAGGTTGCTTATCGTATATGATTCCCTATTCACATGAGCTACCGTAGTTACCACAACCTCCCCACCAAATAATAGCTAACAGCAATTTGATCCCAAGAATCACAGAAGAGAAACACAGCTCCTGACTAAACAGCCAAGGCATGGAAGGGAAGTAAAACATGAGCAGCACGCCTAACGCACTACACGACCTTGGTGACCAATCCGCATAAACAGGGATCACAAGTCTTCCAACCCGTCTAAACAAAGACAACAAGACTCCTATAACACCACGATATATGAAACCCCCTAAGGACTTGACCTATTAAGTCACTGGAGATCAATCAAGATAACACTCATCATTCCTCACACCTTCTCAAAGTGTCTGACAAATGAAAATTTTATATCGATAACATAGGAAAATAAGGATGTATCTGTGAGAAGACAAATCATACAACATCGATATTAATAGGCCTGGAAAAAACATTAATAGACCCAACATTCAATGCCACCAAATCTTGAGAATCTCAAGTACAACATATCCCAACCATTTGATCACGCCTAGGGAATCAAGTTTCCTGACACACGTAACCTCCTCAGTAGAGCAACATCATCAGCCTAGGAAAATCGTACCTAAAAGCCTACTACTAACCCTGGACATGATAAAACCAAGTGCCCTAATGAAAACAAAGTCGACATGACCAGCCTCTGACAATACAACATATAGTAAAATTGCAACCACCAAGCAAAAACATAGTCGACAAGAGATAGAAGCAAATGATTCATTAACCAATAAAAGGTACATCAGCTTGCGTTACAATGACTTGCAAACAAGCTAAAAGCATAGCTTGTAAATAAATAATCTTAGAAAAAAATGATAAATCCCTGAGCCTCCAAAATTAATCAGCACATATGCCAAAAATTTCATCACTTATCACCGATTTAGGACAGATCTCGACCTCCCTCTCAGCTGGATCTCCACCTTAAGGGTCAACAACAATGTCAGAGGCTACTGACATCAAGGTCTCCTAGTCACTCCCCTGCACCACGACCATGGAACTACCCACAGCTTTGTCTTCTTGACCTCTTGAATTCATGCTACTATGCCTATTACCCTTTTCGCCTGTTGCAATAACTACGGCCTCACCATCTTGCTCAGATTCTTCCCCATCCTCCTCACGAGAATCTCCTTCAGGAACTTCATCCAGATGAGCTACCAAAAAACCGATATCTAAATTAGGATATCTCTCCAAGAGGTCCTTCCTTATCAACTTCCCAGTATCCTGGATGAGTATAATCTGGGTCTCTTTCCACTCCTGGCTTTGAAAAAGGTCGTTTAAGATCTGACTCTTATTGCCTTGAGAATGAGTTTACCACTTTATAGATCTACGATGCGAACATACAATAATAGCAAAAAATCAAAACCAGACTAACGAGTGAGTAACAATAGCAAGCAACACACAGAAAAAGCAAATGACCTTACAAATAATGTCTCTCTATCCTTATTAGATGACCGCAAGCTCTCCATTAACTTTCCTTTATCCAGAATAGCAAGTTCTACTTCCTTTTTTGTCCTTGCAACTTCAAGTTTAGCTTTACTTAGCAAACGAGCTAGTTTATCACGTTCATCCCTCATACCTCTCCACTTCTCCTCAAATTTGCTTGCAGCTACCTCTACAAGAGTTTGCTTTCTCTTTGCCTCGCCTATGTCAGCTCGACTATGCATGATCTTGTCTTCCACTTGCCCTCGTAGCCTTTCGTGCTCGACAGTTGTAGCAATCATCTTGTTCTTCAATCGTACTTCATTTTTCTTAACTGTGGCAAGCTCTTTTTCCAAGCTTGCCCTCTAAGCCTCTAGCTCCTCCGTGCCCTATTTGAATCAATGGCATAAAAAAAAAAAAAAAAAACCAGAGGAGCAAAAAGAGAAAACACGACATACCACCTTGTGGTTCTCCTTCAGTAATTGAAATGCCTTAGTAGTCGTCGCCAAAGCCCAAAAAACATAGAGAATTTTTTAAGCGCGAAACAGCTCAACCTATTAACGAACTCTACAAACACAACACCCTTACCTCATAAGTCTTCCATGTAGATAAATCTATGACCAGATCCACCAAGAAAATCCCACATAAAAGAGCCCTCAACCTCTTATTATTCTCAAGCTAACTAATCTCCTCAAAACAAGACCAATCCAAAGCCTGTCGCTCCATTTAAGGGCTTTCCCTCTAATAAAATCGATCGCGCTACCGGCAATACCCCTCCTAGGTCGAATCCCAGGACCCCTAATTAGGGTTTATCCACCTAAGCTATTGTTGCTAGGCCTAACGACCTCTTCGGAATACGTAGAACAACACGAGCTCGAGCCAACATGAGGGACAGGTGAGCCAAACTGTGCTCCTGATGAGATGGAGCAAACATGGCGACCCACTAAAATGACATCACTTTCACCACCACTAACCTTAGCGGCAACGTCTCTAACCTCAACAATGCCACCTCCGACGTGACCTATAGCACCCTCAACCTCAGCAACAACACTCCTAACTTCAACACTTGCGCCCCCTTGGCTCTGCCCATCCAATCAATCGTTGGGAGATTGATTTCGATAGTTCGATCCTCAACTTCGACAAGTTGCTTTTCACCTCTCATCTTCTTTGTCGAAGGCCTCTTCTGCTTCTTTGAAGGACTCGCAAGAATGTGAACTACGTTCATCATAACCATCTTGGGTTCTACAAATGCAAAAAAAAAAAAAAAAAAAAGAAACAACAACAACAATAGGTTAAAATTACAATAAAAACACCTGCCCAACCCAGCCGAGCTCAATAGCTCAAACCCCTTGACACTCAAAAGGCTTTTTCCAAAGCTCGACTCGATAGTTGATTGAGGGAAGAGAGAGATAGAGAGAGAGAGGTCGATTATACGAAGAACTGTCCCCCACCTTCATCAGTAATCGACCTCTCACACATAAAATTCATCATCACGAGCACAGTATCATAAGGCCCCTCACCTTACGCTCTCAAGGCACCCTCTAACTCCGCTAAGCCGGTAGTGTCACATGCCATTATCATTAGAAGTTTCGTACAATGGATGGGCTCACACCACTCAAACTAGAAAGTCGAAACCTCGTTGCATGCTTTCCTCCAACTTGACTACCAAAAACTCATGCTTTCAATCAAAGCCATTGGAGTTATTGAGCCCGATAAGAAGCTGGGGACTCTTAGGTTATCTAGTGAAATACCACCGCCCCTCCAATGATCTTTTGTAAAAAAAGAAATTGTCGAAACAAGACTAGAGTGGGTCACACCATGATATTGAGACAAATTGCCTCAGAAGCCACCAATATCGCCAAGCATTTGGCAACAACTGAGTTGGGCACAGCCAATAATAATAAAAAATCTTGTTTTGAAAAGGGGAAAAATGCATCCTTAACCTAAATTCGAATGCCTTCTTATATAGGGCAAACTACTAATCACCAAGGAGGTATACCCGATTTGATTTCCCGAGCATCACAATATCCCATTCTTGTGAAGCGTCTCACATATCTCGTTTGAATATGGCCGCAAGCTCATCTTGGAGCACTTATGGTGGATCCCATCAGGATGACCACCTTAGGTCGCCTTCGAGTATCAAGGGATGACAGCAACTTTCTCAAGGCTATCAGAAGGGTACTTATCACCGGGCGTTGATATACTTCACTGACTAACCCAGTGTAGGAACACGTGCCCAAAACACCCTGACTCCTCGCTGTAAGCCCTTAGATTTTAAGGTAAATAAAAGTAAACTTTAAGAATCGGAAGTCAAACCAAAACCCTAAAGTCAACCTAGTTCTGTGTTAAGTCTAGTGAATCTAGATCCAGCAATCCCGCGCATGAAACCTAAAAACAATAAAGATGAGGTAATTTCGAATTATAGTTCGGAATAATATAAGAAAGCTTAAAAAGATCAGATTTGCCAAATTTTAGTTCGTTTTGGACACGATCGGGGTCAAGTTCTAAAATTAGGATCCCGACAAGTAAAATAGTGAAAATATTATGATAATATTAGACTTGTAAAAATATAAGGATTTTAAAAATATCAGTTTTATAGTTTTTCGGTAACTAAAAATATCATATATAGCTCCTTCACGCAAATTTTATGTACTACCGGTATTTTAATTGTCTAGTATACTACTCATAGTATTATTTCTACTATTCATTACTATTTCACTCTCTCTACTTTTTCTTACTACATATTCTTACACTTTACCATACCTATTCCTTACAATTTACCTTTCACATAAAATTTTATTCACATGCATATTACTACATCTAATTTTCACTCTAAAACTCTATAAATACCCCTCCCTTTTTCATTCTTTTCCCACAATTTCTTACCTTTAAAAAAGTCTACCAAAATCACTTCTCAATTTCTCTCTCTACAATTTTCCCCTCAAATACTTTCTTCCTTTCCATCTCCATAAAACACTCATTTTTCTTTAAGAAATTTTCTGAACATACCACACCTACCATAGGTAAAAGTTTCAAAACACCTTCTTATTCATGTCATGCAATATTACATGACCATAATGTGTGTTTCCTAAGACATAGTGTTAACGAAGCAACAATATGTTCTTGTTCATGTTCATGCATAAAATTTCTTTATGTTATTATGTTATTTATTGTTTTTATATTGTTTTATATTATTGTTGTAATCTAACTTCCATATGATATTATATATATTTCTTAGAGCCTAAGTGCTCACTGACTTAACATCTTATTATTATGCTTTTTTCTTTTTTTTTTTTGGGGGGGGGGGGGGGGGTGGGGGACTAGCCTATTCTTAGTCCGGAAAGCCTTGATGAAGATAAGGCTCTCAATACTTGACCTTTTTATTATAATTACTTGCTTCTTATATCTCTTTCTATCTTATTAAGTGATGTTCTCGTCTTTCTCATAACTACATATTCTCATTCATACATGAATATATTGATTTTGTCTCAACAAAAAGAAAGAAGGAGTTTTTATTTAATGAAAAGAGACTAAACTCTTTCTAAAATAAATTTTTGTCACTTAGCAAGGATTTTTCCATCAAAGGACTTAAATGTTATTTTTAATAATTTCTTTTCAAAAACTTAAACAAGCTCCTCATGAAACTCTATGGTATCAACAAAGAAAATTTCTTTAAAGATTTAACTAAGTAGATATACACTCTCTTTTCAAAATAATGACATGAAAATTTTGGTTTAAAACTTTAATGTTGATACTTCTTTATTATGAAAATTCTTCAAAAAACTTATTTATAAGGTTTTTACCCACTTCATGATAAAAACTAAGAACTAGACAAGTTTTCAAGATAAAATAAAAATCAATTCACTAGTTTAGAAATCCACTTAGAGAAATAAGAGTTTGTCAACAATTTAAGAAAGTAAGTTTTTAAACGGTAAACGCATTTTCTAAGAGATAGGAGAACATAGAGATGATAAACTCAAAATATTAGATATTATCAACAACTTAAAAAAATTTGAAATTCTTTTTTTTTCAAATAAAATTGGTAGGGAACTTAAAAGACCAAATTTTAAGGTCGAAATTATCTTTACAGAGTTAGGAAATAAAATATAAAAAAAACACTTATTTATAATGACTCAATGAATTATAGTTTTCTTTCAAACCATTTAAGGAGAAAATTTTCAAAGTCCAAATTTTCAAACCTATAAAACAAGTTGTTTTGTGAAAAATAATTGTTAAGACAACACCAATGAAGTCATGCATAAAATATGAGTCTATTTATGCATCAAAGAGATTTTTCAACCACATACATATCTATATATTTGTTTAAGGATTTTTTGAGGAAGAAAAATTTGGGAAATTATGTTTTCAAAGGTTGGGAAATTCATGGTAAATTTGTACCCTACTGTTCCGAGGCCTAAATAATCTTTTATGATAAAAATAATCTTATGATTAGATAGATCTTTTCAAGTAGGTGGAAAATGATATATTATCTGTGAAATTCCGAGTTAAATAAGCAAGTTATGACCATTTTAAATTGGAATTTCCTTAAAACCGAATTTTGATGAATTTAATAAGATAGAGTAAGAAAATTTAAGTAGAACTTGGATGAAATACTTATTTGAGTACTTCCTTTATTTAGGTGACAATGACCAAGATCTTTCCTTTCCCAAGAATTACTTCAACTAATAGAGATTTAATAGTATAGATGATGAGCATAAATGATATAAATTTAACGAGTAAAAAATAGGAAAGAACTAAAAAGTTTATGGAGAAAAGAGAAATTTGCATATGACAATCAATGATAAAGTGTAAATGGTTTACAAAAATTGGAAAAAAAGAAGAAGAAACTATATATTAGATTGCGGGGTCCAATTAAAGGGATTTTTAATGAATATAGTAGTTTAAATAAAATTGAACAACTAGGGTGTATTTTAATTGGAATATACATTTAGATCATCTTGGTGGACAAAGTCATTTACTTTTGCTTTACTTAATTTGGCTCGTGATTTATGAAAGTATGGGAAATTTGAATTGAAATCATAAAGATAGAAAAATTTTATTTTACAATAAGTGAGATCATAAAATTATCTGTTTTTTTTTTTTCCTTCAATCCATTGTGCTAGGACTTGTATAAGCAAAAATAAGAAAAAAAGTATGTTTTAATATCCATGATTAATTCTTTTTATGTAGTAAACTAATATTAATAATTATTGAAATTAAGAAAATTTTATTAATAATAGAAAATAGAATCACATTCTTTTGAAAATCTTTTATGCATTATTAAAATATGAAAAATTTCTTATTTCTATTTACAAATTAGCTTATTTGTTTTACAGCTTTCATCCATTGCCTATCCTAATAGAAAATCAATAAATTAGTTTATGCTATTAAAATTCAGTGCAAATAAATATGTCATGTCGTGGCACAACTTTTATATTTATCTACAATTAATATATAGATTTATATATGTTAATACAAGCAGATGATGCACCGACGATGCGTGTACAAATAAAACAACCCAACATATATAAATTAAATAGATATATTGTTTTGATAGGTTGGAAGATGACAACCTTAATTAGTCTTAAAAATTCGAAAATTAATTACAAACCACAATTATAATTGTATTTTCCATAGGTAACTTCTTCATGCATAAATATGGTATCAAATATTTAGATCGGTATATAAAGATACATGCTTAGGCTAAAAAAAGGGAAAGACTATGTCTGTTCAACCCCTATTTAATTATATTTAAACCTTATTTAATTTTATGATTTCAGGGATACCAAAAATATTTTATGCCCATATACTAAAAAAGAAAAAGACTATGCCTATTCAACTTTTGTTTAATTCTATTCAAACCCTATTTAATTTCATGATTTTAGGCGTACCAAAAATATTTTATGCAAGACTATGTAGGTTCAATCCCTATTTAATTATATTCAAACCTTACTTAATTTCATTATTTTAAGGATACCAAAAATATTTTATGTCCATATGATAAAAAAGGAAAAGACTATGTCTATTCAACCCTTATTTAATTATATTCAAACCCTATTTAATTTTTATAATTTCAGAAATATGAAAAATATTTTATGCCCATATACTAAAAACATGTAAAGCCCCAGATTTACCCCTATATTTAAAATAGGCAAACCTAGTTCCCAACCACACATAATCTGCGATATTATATGTAAGGTTGTAATCCATAATCAATTTGTATAGTTATTTGCCTAAATGTCTTATAAGAATAAACTTTATTACTAATAGTATATAATACATTCCGTAAAATATAACTTTTAACTTCATTACTTCATAAAAGATCCAAATATAATACAACCATATATATGTATATATATATACATAAATACATTACAAACAAGGCTTGTAAACAAGCCATTTACAAAATATATCAAAAGATAACAAAAACTATTAACTAATAACATACTAGGTTTTCAAAACATATATGTACATATAGCTATTCTATTACATAAGGGTTCCATCAACGTCAAGGCCATCTCTACTCCTCCCAATCATCTAAGAACTTCTCAAAATCCGATCCATATCCCTTACTTGTATAGAATTCATCATCCACACCTAAAAGGATAAAAATACGAGCTAGAGGCCCAGTACACAAGTAACAAAAACAAATGGTTAATGGCGCACATGATCTTAAACTATAATGCAATGTGACAATCATTCACTTATTAGATAATCTTTAATTAGTCAAACATCATTGGAGCATTCAAACTTTGAACAATAAGGATATCTAGGGGTCCTGAGTAACGATCACGACGCTCAGGGGGTTGATATAAGCAGCTCGGATACTTATATCTCCTAGATGATATATCCATAAAAGAGAAAATAACTTTATTTAGGGTTAACAGTCGTTACACAACTTCACTTATCTTAGTCCATAACATTACCTAGTCCAACTGTTCCCATAAACATTTGAACTAAATCATATTATTTCACTCTAAGCTTAAGCAAACATTACGCCGATACCGTCTTCCCCATCAGTTACCCACCGTACCATTAGGAAAGTTTTATCAAAAGACAAGGATGGCCTAAGTGCCTAAACTACCATGCCCCCAATCTGAGTAAGGTGGTTGTTATGACATGAAGCTAAAGGAATAGAAGAACACCAATACATTTGCAAGATTACATTACGAATTAAAATAAAATACATCTGTTTTGAAGAAACTTAGCAAAATACAGTTGTAATACTTGTAAAGATTTAAAAAACCAACTAAGCAAATTTCAAACGTGTAATAGCTGTCTTTGTAACCAAAGGAACAGTTAGCATCATAGCTGGAGAAATTTGTAGTTACAGGCTGTAAGATTCATGAAGAATAATATAAATAGAAAATAAATCATCAGAACGAGGTATGAGTTTTTACCCAAACAAGATCTGAGTATAGGAGCCAATTGGAAGCTCGAATTCTAAAATTATCTCAAGTTACCCTTTTAATTCCACCTCGCAAGTAATAATAGAAGCATAGTTAGTAAGCAATATTCCATAGATCTGAGCAGATAAACATTCTAAAGCTAAAGAACAAGAAACCCTAATTTTTGTGAGAAAAAAAAAACGAGAGAAGAGAGAATAAGAAAAAAAGCATACCTTGTTTTTTACGAAAGAAAGAGAAAGTGGGAAATACGATTAGGGTTATTTGGTTTTGCGTGTGTGAGTTTCGGACCGTGTGTGGTTTTATCATTGGTGCTTTCATTGATTCGATTGTTGCCATTGTTGTCATGGCTGACAGAACTAGAAGCATTTCTCAGTTTAAAGATGATCTTCAATCACATGCCAATAAGATTACTTCACTTGAGTCTAAAACCGATAGACTCTTTATAGATATGACTCAAGTTTTACAATTTGTGAAATTGCAAATGGAAAATCAGAATCATCCAAATTATAGTTCTCAGGATCATTCATCATTTTCTCTAACGGGACACTCGAATAATGTGAAGTCTCAATTTTCTGACATGAGAAATATGAAGTTGGATTTACCCAAATTTTAGGGGGATAATCCTATTTCATGGATTTTCAAAGCCAACTAATCTTTGATTTACATAATGTTCCTCACCCAGGACGTTTGAAAATTGCATCTTTTGCAATGGAGGATGATGCGGTTGATTGGTATCAGTGGTTGTATAGGAGTGGTTTATTGTCCACATAGCATGTGTTTCTTAAAGCCAGGGAACATCGTTTTGGTCCTTCTCTGTATGAGGATCCACAAGGCAAACTTTCCAAATTAGTGCAAACGGGCACACTGGCTGAATACCAACATGCTTTTGAATCTTTATCTAATCATGTTAGTGGTTTATCTGAAAGTTTCTTAATGAGTTGTTTCATTTCAGCATTAAAACCCCTTATTCAGCAAGAAGTTTTAGCCTCTCAACCCACTGGTTTGATTCAAGCTATGAGCCTAGCTAAGCTTTTTGAATCAAAGTTTACACACACTTTACCTTATCCAAATACATTTTATACACTTCCACCCAATAATACTTTTTCCCAAACCAGTATTTCTTCCACTTACATTCCACAAACTTCATTCAAACCCAAACATTTTCCTTCCAAATCTACTCTACCTTCATCTTCTCAACCTATTGTTTCAACTACCATCCCAAAGAAATCATTACCTTTTAAACATTTGACTCCTACTGAGATGGCAGTATGACGAGAGAAGGGTCTTTGCTTCAATTGTGATGAGAAATTTAATAAAGATCATATTTTAAAGCCAAATTTCTTATGATAATTCTGTTTGATGATGATATTAATGATATGGAACAGGTGGATACACCATTGGATGTTGATACTCAGGAATCACATGAAATTCCTATTGAGATCAGTTATTATGCTCTATTTAGAGCACAAGCCTTCAAACCCTTCGTTTGGAGGGGCAAATTGAAGGACAACTAGTTTCCATTTTGGTGGACTCAGGGACTACCCACAATTTTATTCAAGAACACATTGCCAAACAATTACATTTTCCTATTTTGGCTACTTCCTCATTCAAAGTGATGATTGGTAAAGGTGAATATTTGACATGTTCAGGTTTTTGTGAGAAAGTCTCTTTAATTTTGGGTCAAACTCAGCTTGATGTTGATCTATATGTTTTACCTATTCAAGGAGCGGATTTGGTTTTGGGAATTCAGTGGCTGCAAACTTTAAGGCCTTTCATTATGGATTATGCCCCTATGGATTTCATGATGAATGGGCATCACATTTGCTTACAGGGCATTTCTTCTCGTTTGCCACAACGAATTGAGTCTCTTCAATTACGCAAATTGATCAAAGCTGATCAAATTGCTGGTTTGTTTAGTTTAGTGGCTCAGATATATCATTCACTCGTTGATGCCACCTGCAACAACTCTATTGAAGAGCTATTGGGCAGATTTTAGAGTATTTTTGAGACTCCATCATCATTGACCCCACTACATGATGTTCAACATCATATCCATTTGAAGAATGAATCACAACCCATTAATGTTAAACCCTATCGCTATCCATATTTTCAGAAGGGGGAAATTGAGAAGTTAGTTCAAGAAATGTTGGATTCTAGCATTATACGGCCTAGTACTAGTCCGTTTTCATCACCAGTTGTCGAGCCTGGATTTTTCCACTATCTCTCATCTGGTTCATTTCTCATAACCCGATTCACATTAAACCCGAACCCATTTAACATGAATCCTCGACTAGGGGTTAAAAGAAATTTTTAAAAAAATTTAGAGTCGCCACCCGATATAAATCGGGAAAAAATAAAAAGCTAGGATCAATGGTCGGTTGATCCTAACTTAGCTACTAGTCTGCGAAAATTTGATTTGAAAAAATCAACCTTTAAAAACCAGATATCATGGATTCGGGGGCTAACCTATTAAAACCAAATCGGTTACCACTTTTGGAATTTTAAATTTCTAATCTATCCTTTTCATGCTCAAAAAAATTAAGTGAAACATTATAGCACAAATATTTACAAATCAAATCATTCATTTTTATTCTTTTTTTATTATTATTTTTTATTTTTTTTAAACATGAATAATCAACAAATTATCTTATATTTACAAAATATTTATTTAAAAAGAACAAAACATTTTTTTTTTGTTTTTTAATGTCGCCCCGTAGGTGCCTACGTACTCGCTAATCGAGATCAGACAAAACGTAGTTCTTTTAAAAAAGAACTTAATTTGTTGATCAATTTTAATTTTTTGAACTCTTTTCATTTTAAGTTCATTAAATTTTGAATTTTTTGTGAAAACCATTTTTGATGATCCTATGATCTAATCAATTGTTTTTTATTTCATGAAAACATAATTTTTCTAAGCCCAAAAATCATTTTTTTTTTAGAAATTTTGTTCTTTGGAAAATCCAATTTTATTTTTTTTTTTTTTTTACTTTTTTTATTTTTTATTTTTTTTTTAAAAATCATCACATAAATTCACAATATATCCAGAATATATTAAAAAATATTAAAATCATTTTTCATGCATTAAATATGCATTTTCTAAAGCAATTTATGTAAAATACACATTAAAAATATTTAAAAATATTAAAAATAAAAAAAAAATTTATATAAAAAATAAATATTTTGATTTTTCTGTATTTTCTGAATTTTTCTGAATTTTTTATGAATTTTTACTATTTTTATTATTTTCTGAAATTAATTATATAATAAACTATTAATAAAATAATGCGGATTAACCTGGACCGTCGGATGAAGCGATGAGATCTGGAGCGTCGATCTCGCTGACCGATCTGGATCGTCTGATCTTGTTGACTCGATCTAAGCCGTCTGATCGCTTGATGAAATCTGGGCCGTCTGATCGCTTGATGAAATCTGGGTCGTTGATCTGCTTGATCAAATCTGGACCGTCTGATCTGCCTGATGAAATCTGGACCGTCTGATCAGAGTTGACCGTTGATCGATGACCGACGACCGTTGACCGATGACCGACCGTGTTGGATTCGGATCTTCGGGTCGGATCTCGGAGCTCCGGCGGGTGAAGAAGACGATGACGCGACTTTTCGGGGCGGATTCAGGCGGCCCCGGTGGTCCTCGGCGGCTGGAAGCTTGTCGGCCCGACTCCTGCTGCGACGGCGCGTCCTTTGGTGGTGGTGGCGTTCACTCAGAACGGCGGCAAGGGCAGCTCCGGTGGTGGTTGTACGGCGGCGTTTGAAGAACAAAATAAAAAAAATTTCAGAGAGAAATCCGATCAATTCGAACAAATCTAAGCACTAAATCATCCAAATAAAGTTTCTAACTTTGTTACAACACTTAATTTGGATTAAATCTGATCCAATCAATTCGAATTTGAAAAATTCGAATTCTATACCCTAATTTCAAGAATTTCGAATTGGCTTTGCTATGTATGTGTTCTTCTGAAATTGACTTGTGCCTTTGCTCCTAGGACCTCTTATTTATAGGTTGCAAGCTCAATTTTCAGTTTCGAACAGTTTCAAAAATGAATTGATTTTTGCCCTTTGATTTTTCACGAATTTAATTAGAAAATCCATGATTAAATTGTTTGAAACTGATGAATTGATGATTGTTTTCATATTCCATGCCAGATTCATCCACTCAATTTTTGTAACTCCTCATTCATGTGCAATTGAATGCTTTATACATTTGAATTTTGTAACTTTTGGGTGTTTTTTGCACTAATTTTGTAACCACTTTGCAATCCCATCATCAATTTTGACAATCAATGATGTTTTGTCAGTTAAAAACTGATGCAAGTAGGCAAAAGTCACATTTGAGGAAAATGAAAAGACAAAAATGATAAAAAAGGCAAAAATTTGCCTTTGCTTGGGTTTGAACCTGTGTCCTTGAGCTTGAGTGTGTGTTTGGGTCCATATGTTTAACCAACAGGCCATTTGGCCTGTGCCTTGATCACTTAGCCAATTTCATCAATACTTAAGGCTTTTGGAAAAAAATTAGTTTAATTAAATTTTAAGCCTTAATTAATTGGGCAAAAATTGGGTGTCTACACCAGTTCTATTGGTTAAAAAGAAAGATAGGTCTTGGCGATTCTGTGTAGATTATAGAGCTTTGAATCAGGCTACTGTTTGGGACAAGTTTCTCATACCTACTATTGATGAACTTTTGGATGAATTGTTTGGAGCAATTATATTTTCCAAGTTAGATTTGCATGTTGGTTATCAGCAAATTCGCATGTATCCTGATGATATTCATAAAATAGCCTTTCGTACTCACGAAGGCCATTATGAATTTTTTGTTATGTCATTTGGCTTATCCAATGCTCCTTCAATATTTCAATCTGTGATGAATAACATTTTTAGGCCATATTTGAGGAAATTCATCATTTTTTTTATATGATATCCTCATCTACAACAAATCTATTGAGGATCATTTGTGTCACTTAGAGCCTGCCTTATATTGTCTCAAAGAACATCAATTGTGTTTTTTAAACAAACCAAATGTCTTTTTAGTCAAGCTAAAATAGATTATTTAGGTCACTTTGTTTCTGCTGAAGGAGTCTCTCCCGATCCTTCTAAGGTTCAGGCAATTCAAGATTGGCCTTTTCCACTTAATTCAACACAATTAAGAGGATTTTTGGGACTCACTGGTTATTATAGACGATTTGTCAAGCATTATGCCAATATTGCTGCCTCTCTCACCAGTTTATTAAAAAAAGATGCCTATCTTTGGAATTCTTAGGCTGCATCAGCCTTTATAGACCTTAAAAAAGCTTTAATGACTACTCCGGTTTTAGCTCTACCTAATTTCACTCAGACTTTTATAGTAGATATAGACGCATCAAGAGCTGGTATGGGTGCTGTGTTACATCAATGATCTCATCCAATTGCTTTCTTTAGCAAGAAATTTTCAATGAGGATGCAGGAAGCAAGTACCTATGTTCGAGAATTGGTGGCTTTAGTTGAGGTTGTAAAAAGTAGGGACATTATTTATTAGGACGACATTTCATTATCAAAACAGATCAAAAGAGTCTCAAAGAAATTTTATCTCAAACCATTCAGACTCTTGAACACCAACAATATTTGGTGAAACTTTTGGGATATGATTACGAAATTTTGTATAAACTAGGCTCTAAAAATGTGGTAGCTGACGCATTATCGCGTAGCTTTGATCCTATAGCCCAGTTTGCTTTCAATTTCTTTGCCTTCCTTGACTTTGTCACACTAATTAAGATAGAGTTCAAGACAAATAAGGATTAGCAAAAATACTTTCAGATTGTAAAGCTGGAGCTTCTTTATAGTGGCCTTTAGTGGTCAAAGATGATTTACTCTTTTTGGGAAACAAAATTTTTATCCCTCCTCATTCTTCTATTATCAATTCACTGATATTAGAAATTCATTCAGCTCACATGGGAGGCCATTTAGGCATATTGAAAACTTTTAAAAGGCTATATGAATCCTTCTTTTGGCCTAATATGAAGAGGGATGTATAAATTTTTGTGAAGTGTTGCCATGTGTGTCAACAAATAAAAAATTTGACCACATCCCCAGCAGCGTTATTACAACCACTTCCCATTCCTCAAGAAGTTTTTGAGGATATTTCGATAGATTTTATCACATGCCTTCCTTTATCCAATGGATATTCTGTTAATATAGTGTTAGTAGATAGGCTTTCCAAATATTCTCATTTTGGGAGTCTCACAGCTCAATACAATGCTACATCAGTAGCCAGATTTTTCGTGAATATAATTGTCAAATTACATGGAATTCCAAAGATAATTGTATCGGACAGGGACAGAGTCTTTATGAGCCACTTTTGGACTGAGTTATTTAAACTCAGTGGAACGACTTTGAAAATGAGTTCAGCTTACCATCCTCAATCAGATGGTCAAACTGAAGTCATGAATCGATGTTTGGAATAGTACTTAAGAGCTTATGTTATGGATTGTCCCAAGGAGTGGCCTAAATTCCTTACATGGGCTGAGTATTGCTTTAATACTAGCTATCATACTAGTACATAGATGACTCCATTCCAAATTTTATATGGAAGAACACCACCAACTATACCCAAATATGTTTAAGGACAAACTAATATTGATGCAGTAGATCATGAGTTGAAGAATCGAGATGAGTTATTGAAGGGCTAAAATCTAATCTAAGTCATGCACAATTGCGCATGAAACAACTATTCGATAAGCACAGAACATACAAGACATTTGAAGTGGCGATTGGGTGTATGTGAAACTACAACCCTATAGGCAAACTTCTCTTGCCAATAGGCTCTCTTTTAAGTTTTCACAACGTTTTTTGGGCCTTATCAGATTGTTAAACGAGTGGTTAATGTGGCATATTGTTTACAACTATCACAACATTCCAAAATTCATCCTATTTTCATTTATCATTACTAAGGAAAGCAGAGGGTGAACATTCTACTGTAGTGCATTTACCAGGGGAGTCTCATGACAATTTTCCACTTGTCAAGCCAATTGCTATGTTGGATGTTCATTCTATACATCGACAAGCCAAATTTTCAAGCAATTATTAGTACAATGGGAGTCTCTACCGATTGAAGATGCCTCATGGATAGATTTAAGTGATTTTTAAAGAGATTATCTAGAATATCACCTTGAGGACAAGGTGGTTTTTCTAGAGAGGGAGGAACATGTTATGACACGAAGCCAAAGGAATAAAAGAATACCAGTACATTTGCAAGATTACATTACGAATTAAAAAAAATACATATGTTTTGAAGAAACTTAGCAAAATACAGTTGTACTAGTTGTAACGGTTTAAAAAACCAGCTAAGCAAATTTCAAACGTGTAATAGCTGTCTTTGTAACCGAAAGAACAGTTAGCATCATAGCTGGAGAAATTTGTAGTTACAGGCTGTAAGATTCATTAAGAACAATATAAATAGAAAATAAATCATCAGAACAGGGTATGTGTTTTTACCCAAACAAGATCTGAGTATAGGAGCCAACTAGAAGCTCGAATTCTAGAATTATCTCAAGTTCCCCTTTTAATTTCACCTCGCAAGTAATAATAGAAGCATAGTTAGTAAGCAATATTCCATAGATCTGAGCAGATAAACATTCTAAGGCTAAAGGACAAGAAACCTTAATTTTTGTGAGGAAAAAAAATGAGAGAAGAGAGAATAAGAAAAAAAGCGTACCTTGTTTTTTACAGAAGAAAGAGAAAGTGGGAAATATAGAATTAGGGTTATTTGGTTTCGCATGTGTGAGTTTCGGACCGTGTGTGGTTTTATCAGTGCTGCTCCCCGAGCCAGATACTGATCTGCTATACTAAGCCAGATACTGATTTAAACAGTGTAAGAGACATCCTAAATCAAGGTTTAAGTTTTTCTATATTAAAATTGATTAAAGATATGCCTATCCTAAGCAAAGAACAAACACGTTACTGCGTACCTCATGTAGGAAATCTAAATAGAACTCGGGAATCCTTTAGAAGATAATCTAAATTCAAATCAACATTATATACTTGGAATTACACTTAAAGCATATCTTAAGCTTAATATTTAAGAACTTCAAATATAACTTATACAAAGTAATAACATATCATTTATCAAGATCATACAAGCCTAAAATCATCGTTACATCTCAATATCATCAATCTATCTCATTTTATTCCAAAAGATTCATTTCATAAGCAACACATATTTAACAAGAAAATATAAGTTTTTAACCTTATTTGAAAATTGTATCAGCTGAAAAGAAACAAAATTTAAGCTTTGATAATTTTGAATTTGTAAAAACTCAAAACATAAAAGTTGTAGATCTCTTTTTAACCTTTCCAACGCAACTTGAATCACCTCAATCGAAGGTCAATGAAAAAGTTATGATTAAAATACGAAATAGTATTGCGTTAGGGAAAACACGAGTCACAGCCGTTATTTTTGGAAAGCTATCATAAAATGGTTTTTGAGCTAAGAATCACGACCGTGATTTTTGAGTTTCAAAGTTTTTGACTAACCCAAAGCTACTAAGGGATGGATCGCAACCGTGATTCATGAAAACTTCTCAAAACAGAGCTTTTTTCTCTCAAAATCACGCCCGTGATTCATGAAATTTGTCCAACCCGAGCCTACCAAGGCTTGAATCATGATCGTGATTTGCTTCCTAATAACCTATACGAACTCTCTTGTTTTTCATACTCTTTTTTATCAAACTTTTGGACATTCTACTTAACTTCAACACAAACCAAACACTTATAACATTACTCCCACACTTCAAAACTCGTAAAACAACATTCAACACAAGCTCAACTTCACTTAACCCTTACTACACCACTCATACATCATTCCATTTTCATCAACACACTTTAACTACTAAACATGCATATATTATGCTTTATTGGCAGCCAAACCTTCATCAACACATCACCAATACATATATACATATCAAATTCACATTTAACAAACTCTACACTATAAAACTTGCATGAAATGTAACTTAAACTTACCTCAAATCTTTGGGCTTGGTTTGTAAGGCTTTAGAATGATCTTTTGATGGCCAACTTGTAAGAATTTGGATGTGGGTCTTGGTCTTGAGGTTGGGGTAGCTTTGGAAGAAAAAGCAATGGGTTTTGTGTTTGTTTCGGAGGGTGTTTTGATGGTGGTATGATTTTGGACGAAAATGGGGTATTTTTAGCTTAATGTTTATCAAAAATTGACTTTTAAGGTAGCTTAAATAAAGTCATAAAGTAGCTTTTTAGTTAGGCTTAATTAAGGTTATTAATTTAAGTAAAACAAAGGCATTTAGCTAGCTTTCTGGTTTTTTTTTTAAAAAATCTGCTAAACACAATACTTGAAATATACATTTAAGTCTAATATTATTCATTGCATATACAACATCAATATGTAAATCAATATTAAGTATTTATTATACTAATGCAAACATGATTATTCTACACTACTCAAACATATACATTAAATTATACTAGTTTAATCTATATATAAAACATGTTATTTATTTATTTTAATATGCAACCATAATCACTCATATATAATATGATATCGGGAATAAAAGCATGCTATTATAAAACATTATATTAAAAATATTTACATAAAAAATATTAATATTAAGGACATCAAAGGGAGTAGCTTTACTTTAATAGTATAGATAAAATAAAATTTATATGGAATTTATTCTGTAATTTACTTTGTAATATATAACAATAAACATTTAAGGACTTAAATTTTACTAATTTAGGGCAAGTTGACCCTCCAGCCATTAACCAAAACTATATAACTCCTATGGAGAGGGGAAAGGAAATAGGAAAAAAAAAAAAAATAGAAAAAAAAAAAAAAGGAAAATCAGCCTAACTCATAAATTTGATATATTGCTTGTAGATCCTGTCTGGATCATCTACCCATCTTCTACGAACTCTTTCACTTGCAGCAGTCTAAACGGCGACTTCTCTCTCGTTGAAACAAACGCGCCCTGAAATTATTCAAAGGTAAAACAAGTTTCTCTTTCCCTTCCTATCATGTTTTTTCTAGGAAAAAAATTTGAGGTTTTAGGGCTTTGAGTGGGGAAAAAGTAATTTGATGTTATCAGAAGTTTGGGGAGAGTTTTTGGGTTAGGGTTAACGTTTTGGTTTAGGTTCTTTCTTGTGTTGATCGGTTAATCGAATCGGTTGAAGTGGAATTCGAAGTGTTGTTTTCATTAATTTACAGTCAATATTTGTTTAACAATGTGCATTTGTATGTTTGTTATCCATTGTCTCTTCTCTGTTCATACTCTTAAAATTCATAAGCTGCCTTGTATGATTGAATACGCATAAAATGGGTAATCATACAATACAGCTTGTTATTGTGTTATGCCTGGGACTTCTCTAAGATGGCAACAGAGATTAGTGATTTAGTGATGATTTAGCAGGACATTTTTAACTGATGTGACAATCCAATTCCACGCACAAAATAAAGATAATCAATCCATGGAATCATAAATGGTTTTGCAGCAAACTAAGCATTAGGCGGGACATTTCTGTTATTCTTGTGTTCAAGTGAACCAAAAGCAAATGTAAAGAGCAAGAAACCCAACGATATTGTGCAACTAATTTTAACCTGATGACTCTTATCTCTTCTCTATCTTTTCTTGGAGTCTTGCCAACTTGAAATGCTTGTTTTCTTGTTGTCTTTACTGTAGCCCCTCGCAAACTCGCGCTGTAATTAGCAATACCTTAAACAAATAAGTGAATAAAGTTGCATAAAGAGAAAGTATTAGGGTTTCAAACATCATGGCTTTCGCTGTGCACTGAAGAGAGAGAGCGAGAGAGCTGCAGAGTTTTTAACTTGGTGAAAGTTAAAGGTAGTCTGGTGTTTAGGGTTGTAGAGTGTGGGCTTAGAGTAGGGATTGGTTTGGTGCTTGTGACTGATATTGGGTTGGGGGCTTATCAGATTGACAGGATGTAGATGAGACACTAAGTGGGCTGGAAGAAGTTGTTTGGTAATTTTGATGAGTGGGGAGAAAGTTCCTAATTTGATGATGTTATATATGGCATGAATGATCATCTTGGTAAGAGCTAGAATAATTTATAGGATTTTCAATTCACATAAATTGAAGAAACACAAGTGTGGTAGTATTTGACTATGATATAAGATAAATATGTTGCAAAAATTCATCAGTGACTGGATTATATTTCCAGGCATATTTTAATGGGGTTTCCCTGTACTCTACTACAGTTTTAAAAGAAGGATAATGTGGCACCAACCATTCAGTATCATCATGGGCATTGTTGCAGTATATCTCAAGAATGACATAGCGAAGGTCTAAAATAAATTAAGCTCATTAAACCAAAATTAATAAATCAAGCTCTATGACCTAATTGTGGCATGTGTCAGCTTTTTCCGTCAATAAGAATTGCATGGTTTCTGTTGCTGTGCTAATTTATGTGTTATTATTGCATAGACAGGCATTGTTTCCTCTTCTCTTCTCTTGAGTAAGGAGGTGAGGTTCTGGTTGATCCTTTGGGAATATGGAAAATAACACCAAGAGGACATGCGAGTCTTTTTCTCAGGCGCAGCTCACAGACAAAGCAAGGAAATTAATTGATGATATTCAAGGCCATATGACTAATTTTCAACTGGCTTGGAAGGAAGGTCGTTCTAGTGATATAGGTATCTTAGTTGAGCAGGTGCTTCAATTGCTTCATGAATTGAAGGCTGAATTTAATGCAGCTTCCCCTGCTTCTCCTTTACCTGTGAGTTTTGTTTATTTCCAATGTTGCAATTCTGATTCACTAACTGGATTCTATTATTTATAATGGGTTATCATGGTCCATTAAGATAAAGAGAATCTTTAGGGTAAAGTTGTAACAAATTTGGCTTCTATGAGTGCACAAGGCAGCAAGGCTTCCAATATTTACACTATTTTGCTTGTTTTCTTCACCGTCCAGCCTTGGTTTAAAGAAAGATGGCAAGGCATTGCATCAATGCTCATATTTTCCTTTTATACTTATTGTATTTATATTTTATGTTATTTTAGGTTGATAGTCTTGGATCCTTCTCTGATGACATACGTCGTATACTGCAACTATGTGAAGAACAAGATGATGCAACTAGCACATTTGTTGAATTGACCAACTTGAAGGTGGAACCTCATGTTCAAAACTTTCAACCTGGCAATGTAACAGCAGCTGAGGAGGTCCTCCATCACTCTCTTCCCCACCTTTGTGTGTGTGCGCTTGCATGCATGTGTGCACACGCACAGTTGCTTTGGTGCATATGCATGTGTCTCTATAGCTCATATCTTTGCTTGTAAAAATGCTCAAAACACGTGGATTCTTGTGTTATTAGTTTTTGCATGTAGTATAAGATCCTTTGTAATCTTATTTAATATCACAAATTAAAATTGTTGAGTTTGTGATTGCAAAATCACAGCCTTCCACTTTTCCTGTAGATTTTGGTGGCAGAGTATGCACACATATGCATATTATTGTTTTTTGAACTCTATTCTGTTTCCTAGGAAGCATTATTTTCTTCTTGGTTTTTTCTGCAAACCAAATGTGTCATAATTTCAGTATGTGTTGCAATTATATATGTCATCAAGAGTACTTGAGAACTCATTGAAGCAAAATGCAAGGAATTAATTATAAAAATTATGAATTATTTATTTATCCAAAAAAGATTATGCAATGACCATTTGGCTGCTTCATCCTTTGAATCCCATCACATGATGGAAATTTTGCAAATGCTTTGATGAGAGTGCATTTAAATTGTAGGTTGGCAAGTTTTTTTAAACTCATGATGGAATACCTGTTACTTATTTTAGGCTTTGCATGGGCTTTTTGACAGCCTTCAAAACTTAGTGCAGTATAAATATATTCATATTTGTTCATTCCCAATTTTGGCTGTTGTAAAACTTGCTGTTTCTGGTTAGTGATTCAATAATCAGTGCTGGTTTCATCTATTTGTTGAATTATTGTTGCTACTGTACTGATTTTTCTGGTGTCAATAAGCTCTGGTTTCTTTTTTCTTTCAGAATAATCATGCAATTGTCAGCCAGAAAGAGCGCACATTTGAAGGGTTTTTTCAATGCAGTGGATCTGATTTGTATGCACAAAATATAGCAATTAATGAATCAGATTCAACCAGCCATTTGGACTATCTCCAATTTGACTTCCATGATGACTTTGACCATGAGCAATTTGGTAGTGGCAGTGATATCAAACAATTTGGACATGATTCTGTTTCAAATGTGTTGCCACATATTAACCCCCCACCATCTGCTTTTCTGGGGCCAAAATGTGCTCTTTGGGATTGTCAAAGGCCAGCTCAGGGTTCAGAATGGTGTCAGGATTACTGCAGTAGCATGCATGCTGACCTGGCTCTAGTGAGGGTGGCCCTGGTATGAATCCTGTGTTGCGGCCTTGTGGCATTGGCTTGAAGGACGATAGGCTTTTTGCCACACTTATTGCAAAGATGCAAGGAAAGTTTGTGGGAATTCCCGAATGTGAAGGGGCTGCTATTGAGAAATCTCCTTGGAATGCTAGCAGTAAGTTTTTATGTGTGTGTCATGGATTGCTTGCTGTGTTTTTGTGTTGGCTTGTTATTTAGTAATCAATCAGTTTTGACTGTATTTTCGCCACCAATAATTAATTTGGTAAAATTGCAGAGCTTTTTGATCTCTTTCTTCTTGAGGGTGAAACAATAAGGGAATGGCTTTTCTTTGATAAGCCCAGAAGGGCATTTGAAAGTGGAAACAGAAAACAGAGGTCATTGTCAGATTATAATGGCCGTGGCTGGCATGAATCCAGAAAGCAGGTGATGAAGGAACATGGGGGCCATAAAAGGTCATATTATATGGATCCTCAACCTCCAGGCTGTTTTGAGTGGCATTTGTATGAATATGAGTTAAAAAATTCTGACATTTGTGCTTTATACAAGTTAGAACTCAAGCTTGTTAGTGAGAAAAGGAGTCCCAAAGGAAAGGTGAACAAAGATTCGTTGGCTGATTTGCAGAAACAGATGGGAAAATTAACTGCTGAGGCTTCTGCGGATGTCAAGGAAACCATCAAATTAAAGTCGAAGGATGATAAAGTCGACAAATCTGGAAGTCTGTAATGGTTGGATATTGTCTTTGTTTCTTCTGGCTGAAATATATATTATCAGGTGATAGCCAGGCTTTCACTGTATATAGAATGTATTTTAATGATCATGGAGAGGGGTTGAGTTTTTGGGGTCTAGCTGTATTTGGATGGCTAAGAGGGCATGTGTGTGGGAATTAGGAAGAGGTACATATATAGTTAATAGTTTCGAAGATTGAAAGGAAACATCTTGCTTTGGGGTTATATCTTCGTTTATCGTAGCAATGGTTTCCTTGGATGGCTCTCTTCTTTGGGTACTTTAAATGGTGATCATGGGTTTAATGGAGTTGTTGACTCAATCTTCATCTAGTCAATTGAATATATGGTTATTGACAATGTATTAGATGCGAGAACTGCTAAAGGGGAAACTGCACTCTTACAACTTGTCATGCAGGTTGTTGCTCTGGGTTATGTTTGTGCAAGCAGATAGCATATATAGAGTTCATACATGTTATAGTGGGAAAAATTTTTGTTACCCTTTTTTCCCTTGGGTGGCATTTATTGTCTGACAGCATGATGCATATAACAATTTTTCAGTTTTCTTTTCTTGGGCAGAAAAAATTCTTAAAGATGTCAGATGTATTTTTAGCTTCAGCCTAGAGTAATACTTTTTGGAGGAATGTCTGTAATGACTCAAGCCCAGTAAAATACATCTTAATTTAGAGTGGTATCACAGAGATATAAGTTGGAAGAGAGAATATTATCCCTTCATTTTAGAACACGGTTCGAAGATCGTGCTTAATGTTGTATGCCTATCCGAGCATGGAATTTCCTTTCCCATTCTATCCAGAAAGCTACTTGCCAGGTGCGAAGCAGGACCAAAGGCTTGGTAGCATGGATAAGATGGTTAGGGTTACCGTTGGCATTTACCGGCTTCCCCAGCGCGCCACGGTTCAGAATCGCCCAGAATGCTAATAATTCACGGGTCCCGAGAAGATAGACTCAGAACCTGGGTACGGCTGGGCTGGGTCTGGTTCTCAAGAACTCCTGGTTATTGGGTCAGTCTGAGAAAATAAATTTAATTTTAAATGAGTAAAAGTGCAAAATTTTAAACTTAAAATAACAATTGGCCCATTTTAATAAAGAATTAATTAGGATGTGTATGTACTTTTATACAAATACATTTAGGTTTAGGTATAAGGGTTGATATTATGAACACTACCTAAACTTTTCTTGAATATTCAATTTTCTATCCAAATTTTTATTTAATCATTTTAATATTTAACTAAACTTTTTATGTTCAAAAGACTACCTCTATTAGGTGACTTAACCCCATTTGCTTAGCTAGCTCTATTTTCTTATCATGCACTGACACATGTCATAAACTCCACATAAATCATTATCCACCTGTATATGTATAATAATAATTACACATGAAAAACAATTATAGAAAACAATAATCAAAATAATAAAAAATCTTATGACATGATGGCATTCAAATTTAATTTCTCAAACCCCCAAAATGAGAAAACCCTAACCCACGATACTTCATAGCAAAATTCTAACTGAAACCCCAAAATCTCCATTTTCCGTCGAAATTAACAAGGCAATCGAAGATGGTAAAAGATGCAAGCTCGTCATCCTGTTTTGTTTGTCGGGTTGGAAGGAGTGCTTTAAGCTACATCTTTTGTTGGTGTGGAATGAAAGTGAGGCTTGCAGTTGCAAGGACGGAGATGAATCGAGGTTGCTTCTTCTATGGATGCCCAAGATATGACATGGTAAGCTCTCACATCAATTCTGTTTATTTTGGGTTCGTGGCCCTTTAAGATAATAGTATGATGAATTGATCCACTTGCTGCATTTGATTTACATTGTAGGAAGATGGATGCAATTTCTTTAGGTGGGTGCATTCTAACGAGGAGCCTAGATAGGACACATTGGAGTATCAACGTGTTGGTAGCATGAAGGAGATGATGGCTACTTCGTTGGCAGAGGATGCAAAAAGAGTTGAAATGATAGAATCTAATTCTCAAAGGAGAAGCAATGTGTTTCACCATTTAACTCATGAAGGTCAGGTGGGAGAGGAGGAGGAGAATGAACAAAACAACTCAACACATGCCTAGCTAGAAAGGCTTCGATGTAGGATGAAGCTGTATGAGTGGATGCTAATTATGACGTGGGTTGGCATTTTATTTTATTGCCTATCTTCAGGATAGAACAAGTTGTCATGATGTTTCCAGGTTGTACTAGGCAGAGAATATGTTTTAGGTAGAATGTAACATGAAGAACAGACTCTTGTGGTGGTAAATGTTTTTTGGCTGGAATTTGACAATGTAATGAAGAATAGACTTTTGTGATGTTATTTCTTTGTGTTGTTTATTCCTTTTTGAATGATAACTTATTCCCAATTGATACCAAAATCAATTAACTTATCCAAAGCAATTTAAAAAAAAATAATTAATTTCAGCTATAAATCGAATTAATTGAATCCATGCCATTTAATAAAATAATTACACATATAATTTCATAATTGGTTTAGTTCATGGAGACTTATGGATATCTAAATTTTCCAAGAATCAGTACTTAGATGTGTGGGAGATAATCATTAATAATTTATGTGGTTAAGGTAAAAACATATCATGCTACTAATGAAAAGCTTTTGGCCAAGTAGTTTGCAACTTGTTGAAACTGACGTGCCAAGAATAAAGCTGCATGATGCAAGCAAATGATGATGTTGTGCAGATTCTGAGCTATTAATAATGAGCTGCTACTATTGTTGACCAAAACCGAATGGTAACATATATTGGGAATTTCAGTGAAGAAAGCACCAAAGCCATAGAAGAATGCAAAGCCAAACTAGAACCAATATCGATACCAGAATCATTACTATTTATTAAATAGTACAATCATCGAAATAGTGTTCTGTCATCCTGCTATTTACATTTCATGAAAAAAAAAAAAACAGACACTAGATGCACCATACACAAGATCAAGGACCACCAACTAAACCATGACCTGCCTTCACTTAGAATAGTCACTCACTGCACCTATATTCACAATGTCCTCAACATGTATAAAAGGCGGACCCGCATGACCAAACTCCACCCACAACATACACATACTCCACCTATCTACAAAGATCCTCTTCATATACAAAAGGAGGACCACTTTCACACTCCACCCACAACATACACATACTCTACCTATCTACATAAGACCCTCTTCATATACAAAAGGAGGACCTCCTTCATGCCCATAAAAAAACTAATAGCAAGGCAGTTCAAACTTTCAAAAATAAGGAAATGATTAAGGTTCTAGCTCCTTCAGCGACTTTATTGTGTTGGTGGTCTAGCCAAATGGCTATCATCAATTGACTCATCCAACTACACAAACACCGAACCTATCGACTTCTTCTTACAAAAATTTTCAAGTGAGATCCTTTCGCTTCTTCGCCTTATTGACAGCTTCTCTTTTGCTTTTTGTGCTTTTCCTTACTGTGTGGTACGAGCTTCATCTAAGTCAGCTTGGAGTTGCTCTTGTCTAGCTTTCATATGTGATCGCAACCATGCCCCATGTGAGTGTGACATGCATGCCTTCTTCATCCGCGCTTTTATAGGTGATACACGATTCAAGTTAGTCATTGCCTACGGTATAAAAGAACATTGCCAAGCGAAAAAAAGTCACATAATATTAACAATATTAATGTAAAAATGAGCGATGTTAGCTAACATGAAAAGTCCAACTTACGAAAGGATTATGACTAGGAGCTTGTTCCTTGAATGATGGCTGGCTACTTGAAATTACTCTATTCGGTTCCACATTTGGATGTTCCTTAGTACGCCTTTGCTTCTGTCGGGGATAAGCACAACTAGGAGGTTGTTCCTTGAACGATGGTTGGCTACTTACAATTACTTTATTAGGTTCCACATTTGCGTGGTCCTTAGAAAGCTGCTTTTGTGGGGGGTCAGCACATTGGGGATATCCTCTTACTTCTACTCGTGCTTTAGCACTTAGGCATTGTTCCAGACGCTTGCTTCAAAGAATTGGGGACATCCATGCCAAATGCTCAGAATTCATGATCATCTCATTTGGCACTCTATCTTTCAAACCAGCACCGGAACTCTGCACAATAAAAATCATTTCAGTTTAAGTGTAGCGTTCATAGGGCATCTAGTCATTTAATAATTACCTTAGGCCTTGCACTTTGTGCAGCATTTTTGAAGCCGTGTTATGAGAATTGTCAACACTAGATACATTAGTGGGTCGTTCACTTGGTTGTTCTTCATCGGTAATGCCTTAAGAAGTGGCAACACCACTTACATTATTGCTTCCACTCTAATATAGGAATAACACGTCATGAAATGATCATAAGTTAGGAGTTCTCATACAATAAAGCTCGTATAGATAAGCTTTTAAGTGAAGCCCTACCTTACTAGCATTATTGGATGGACATCCTCTCGTGTTATGATTTAACAGTCCACAATGCTTGCAAGACATGATGTGGGGTCTTCGCTTGAAGCATCTACTCCTTCCCTTCCTTCCTCTCGATTCCTTTTCTCTTTGGTCTGCCTAGGGCTTTTCTAGGAATGGGGGCTTGCATCTTTTCTTGATTAATTTTCTCCTAAAATTTGGCACTAGGAATTGGCATGATGGCATGATCATATGTTTTTTGGAATTTCTCCACTGAATACCATGGGTTGATGTACTCATCGACATTGCCACTAAGGTTGAAGATACAAGCACAAGTGTGCGCGCATGGGATGCCAGTTAACCCCCACAAATTGCAGCTACATGTCTTCTTTTCCATATCAACAACATAGCCATCTATACCTTGGATGACATCAAACTGCATTTGTCCGTTAGGTAGGGGATGACAAGTGGAGCTAGCATGCTTTTGCCTCTCAATCTTGGTTTGAATTCGTGGAGTAAATTAGTCTTGCCACTTCTGGCCTTCCTCCATCTTTGCTGCAATTGGACTCATAACCTACCAACATTAATAAAGAACTCAATGGAAGCAGCATAAAGGATTGGATTATAATGACACTTGATACATATAAGTCATGAGAAAAACAATATTACCTACTTCCTAATGCACTCCATCATGGAAATAATGGACATATGCCTCACCTCCAGCACCGTTGAGTTGAAGCACTCGGACATGTTATTGTCCACAACATCACACTTTGTCTCATGTCTAAAGAATGCCTAACACCAGTGCTTAGCACTGCGCCTCAACATATTATCAACTGTCGATGGCTTGATTACTCTAATTTGTGCCAAGCAATGGTCTAACTTGCCTACAGATGTTGACTTGCAAGCACTCCAAAACAGTCTTTGCAGTTCACTACCCTTGTGTTTCTTCCTCCAATTTGCGAAAAAGTGCCTAGCACAAAATTGATGCTCCACTAGAGGCAGGAATAAGCGTTTGTATACTAACGGTTTCATATAACAGTATACACAATGGACCATTTCAACACTGTACCCAGTCAAACCCTATACATTAACTATTTTGTATAAGCGTATTTAAACTATAAATGTCTATACTGAACTTTCCTTATAACGGTGTACACAATGGACCATTTCAACACTGTACCCAGTCAATATTGTACACAATGGAACTATGTTTATCATACGTAAAGATGATGGTTGCAAAGTTACCTATCACTACGACATACTCGACGTGTCCATTTTAGTTCTAAAGAAAAGGTGAAACCTAGGTTGGGGACCACCGCTGCAAAACTTAGGTTGGGAACCACCGCTGCGAAACCCAAGTTAGGGACCACCGCTATTGCTTCACCTAGGTTGGGGACCACGGCTACTACTTCATGTGTGCTGTAGTGGGTACCAGTCCAAGCTGTCTCATTCAAGAAGAAACTTGCATTGTCACGTGGGTTAAGCTCCAACGTGTATTCCACTGTCTATTTCAACTTTTAGGGTTTGTGCTTAGATGATGGAATAACGTTTCATCTGTAAAAAGGGACAATGTTTACCATGTTTGATTTAGGTTGAATAGGTTCCCAGTAGTTAGGGTTTCAATCGGAGATTATGTGGTTTCGATCGTAATTTTGCTATGAAGTATTGTGAGTTAGGGTTTCCTCATTTTGGGTGTTTGAGAAGTTAAATTTGAATGTCGTCATATCATAAGACTTTTATTATTTTGATTATTGTTTTCTATAATTGTTTTTCATGTGTAATTGTTATTATACATGTCTAGGTGGGTAATGATTTATGTGGGTTTTATAACACGTGTCAACGTGTGATAGGTGAATGGAGCCAGCAAAGCAAACAGGGTTAAGACACTTAACGGAGGTAGTCTTTTGAACATAAAAAGTTTAGTTAGGTATTAATTGATTAAATAAAAGTTTGGGTTGTAAATTGAATATTCAAGGAAAGTTCAGGTAGTGTTCGTGACATTGACCCTAGGTATAATGATAGTAAAATGGGATTACAAATAATATTAAGATAAAAAAAAATTCTTGCATTGTTAAGGAAAAAAAAATCACTTTGGGTAGAAATATGTATAAATTTGACTAGATATGAGTTTTAGTATATTTATGTTTTATGTTGTTATTAGTCTGTTGATTTTGCTTTTACTCCCTCGCAATTCATGCTGAATTGTTGCTACGATTATTTGTTTCTTTTTAGGCACATAATAGGAATTCACAAGTACCTGTTATTTTAAATGTTGCATGTGAGTTTCCTAACTAGATAAAAGAATCACTATTGAGCACTTTATCTCTGTCGTGAGTCGCTATTATTTAAATTTCTTGTCTCTTTCCAAATTAACCTCAGAACAATTATCATATTCCACCATAGTGCATCACTTTACCAACAACGCCCAACCTATATTTTATAGATATTATAATGTATGTATAATATATAAATATATTATACATTATATATTATGCATTAATACGACATATTTATATATATGTATCAACGTAAGTTGGTTATTATCATAATCATGTTATTTATACTATAATCATAACATGATAATGTGTGTTGCAACCACCGAATATAGGGTTAAGGTAAATATATAACCATATATATTTACTTTATAGGATTCGAATCTATTATTATTTTAAGAAAAAAATTTGATCGAATATTAAATGAATCATTTTAAAATGCAGATGCAAAATTAACTTTTTGTGTAAAACTCAAATTCCAAAATTGACATTTGCCTTATTTTAATTATGTATAGACCAAGGGTATCTTGGTCTTTTTTATTTTCTATATGGTATATTCCTTTTATTATTCTATTAATCAAACACCACAATATTAATTTAATAACATTCAAGTGATCATAGCATTGCACATTCAAAGCTTATTATAATCATATCCAATTCATTTGTGATGAATATGCATTAGACAGTAAATATTGTGAATAGATAATAAATTTCTATTATACTCTTTCAAATCATTTATACATTTTGTTTACTCATAAAAGTGTTATAACCTAATGGATTAAGACCTGCCTTGCCACGCCAAGTCTTGAGTCGGACCTGTTGATGTAGGGCGGCCAGTTCGTAGGTTTGACGATTTCTATCAGCAAAGCTTATGACCCTTCCTTTCACCTTGCATCAACCACTCACAGGTGCCATTCTAAAAGAATTTTGCTTCATACATACCTATACCGGATGCCTGAACTTCAACGTCAAATTAGGGAGTAGCTTGACTTGATACGGATCCAAGTGCTTCTCACTTTACCCTTTCCCGGCCTACAATCTAGCCTGATCCTGCATAAGTTATAGGCACAATGTCGAAAGGTTTTGTGCAAGAACCTCCCTTTATGCATATAATGAAAATTTAGGAACAATTACAGCTTCTAAATAGTTTATTTGCAAAACAACATGGCTACTGGTATTTATAATGTTTCTCAGTTCTCATATATTTTGAAAATATATAACTCTAAATAATGAATTTCAAGCCTTTCATTTTTTTTTTTTTTGGTTTTTTCCCTCCCTTTTTAATTTTTACAAGATTAAAAATGAATAGTTAATTAGATTCTTTTTTTAACTCTATCCTATAGAATAGAACAAGAAAGCCAGTCAGTTTCATGACCACATCCACAACCACAACATTGTCATTGATTGCTTGTAGAATCATTATCGGGTAAAATGATCATTAATGTATCTTCAAACTTGATTTCTAATAATGGATGAGCTCAATTCCATCGACCATTCCCTGGAACAGAGAAATAACTCAAGCTCATGGATCCTCAGATATAATTATTCGAAAAAAGCATTACCATCATCATTTGGCCCTGCGGGAATTTAATGGTTTGGGTCCTTCAATGATAAAATTGCACATAGGCCTTGTTTGGTTTGATTGTTTTAGCATCATTTGGTACCAAACCGATATTAACCGATGAAAAACCAACAGGTTTACTCATAAATTGATCAAACCAAACCTATACTAAACCGATACAAATCCGATACTTGACTATCCATATATGCCTGAATCCCCTAATCTACTACAGTAACCGAATTCCTCTGCTACAACCATCAAAGGGCAACAGATTTTATAGTTTTCAAAGAACAACAAAACTCTAAAAACCGTGAATGGCAAATGTTCATTACAATTGAAGTATACATCTTCAAGACAAAAGAAAAATCTCACTTGGGTAAAATGGAGAAGACAATCGTTTTGGCTGATTCAAAGTTTGCCCACCCAATTCATAGCTTTCACCATAAGGATGGTTGAAGTGAGGAAATTGGGTTTGAAACTTTCGGTACTCCACCGTAATACAAACATACAATTCATAGATAAATAGATGGAAATAGAAAATTACGTCTCTATATCACATGAAACTGTGAACTACTGAAAGTAGAACTATTTTTACTATAACAGTAGATCCATTCCTCCACACTAAGCAGAACAGCAGCTGACCTTTTTCACTGCAGATACATCGTCTTTGCTGCCGACATTTATAGTCTCTCCCTTTGGCAATGATGTAGGATCATCCCCAGCATCAAGGGCTTTCCTACAGACAACTCGATAAATCTGAGTAAGAACTTCTGTAAAGGCATTCTCGACATTCAATGACTCAAGTGCAGAGGTTTCCATAAAGAAGGTATTCTCTTTCTCAGCAAACGCTTTTGCATCCTCTGTAGAAACAGCACGTAAGTGACGCAGATCCGCTTTGTTTCCAACAAGCATGATGACAATATTTGAGTCTGTGTGGTCCGTAGCTCTTTCAGCCATCTTTCCACATTCTCAAAAGTGACATGTCGAGTGACATCATATACAAGCAATGCTCCAACAGCTCCACGGTAATATGCACTTGTTATAGCTCGATATCTGTCCCACAAGTTTGTAAAATTAGATACAATATACACTTGAGGAAAGATCTTTTATGAGAAGTCAATTAATCTATTCTTTCAGGGGAAAAAAGTTAAAGATGTTTTTTTCCTAAGGAAAATTATTTATTGGAGAGTATCTTTACTAAATATTCTTAGCAGGTATCTGTACCCAAATTTTTCTATGGAAATGGAGATGAGTATAAAAAAGAAACAGCTGATGTTTCATTATCACATTTTTCCATAACAAGCAACTTCTTCCTTCATACTTTTAACTCAGAAATGTCTTTCTCCTGCCTTATAATAGAATTCCAAACCTAGCTGAAAGAGCAAAACCCTAGTCTTTTCCAAAGGACACTCCTTTTACTTCTATTTATCCCGTTCGATTTTTCTCTATCATACATATATGCATATTAGAAGGATTTTCATATTTGGGAAGAACCTGCCATAGCAGGCAGTTAAAGCTCAAAGCATGCACAGCTGCTGCAGTTTACAATGGCCACAGGACAAACATTAAGGCAATAATATCTTGATTCTGCTGTATATCTTGGTCAAAGTGTCACTTTCAATGCACACACACAAGTTGCAGATCTAAAGAAAAGTAAAACTGAAGAATAAAAAATACATTGATGTGGGGAAGTAAATGCAACTGCGAGAAGGAAACGATTCAATCAAATACATGGCAAGCGGTGAAATAAGAGTGCAGGGTTACCTCTGGAGTTTTGCTATGATATCATCAGTTAAAATTTTTTAGTTTTAGCTAGTTTTGAAACTGTATGTTGTATTAGCTTTTCATACATTACGACCCAACCTAGAGTGAGATTGGCGGATCCATTACAATGCTTTGCATCTCTGATCATCAAAGTCAGAAGTCATTTTTCACTGTCCTTCAAATTCTATCCTGGTATTAGCAGTGCTGCTCAATTTACAATCTACACTGAAACCGATCTTTCCCTTACCAGTACATTACAGATGAGCACAACAGATATGGCGTAGATTCGTAAAAGTGTTAAACCCCCATTATAGCAAAGATTTTGGAAACTACTGATCTCAAATGTCGGAGGACTAAAATGGGAGGAAAAAAAGTATGGTCTACAAGCTAAAAATGCAAAATGCGCAAGTCTTAGACATCCTTTGGATCTTCCTTTTGGAGAATTTAATTCATTGGGCAACAAAAAAGATCACGCAAAAGAATCCAGAGCGCAAACCCCTCCCTACTTACCCGACTCTTGCACTAATACCTATGAATCCCCAAGTCATAACTCTCAAAAAAAAAACTATTTAGAATCAAATCCCAATTGAGTTCTTGCCAAGTATATCTTCCCATATTTTTCTAATCGAACCTGGCAACACACGATTGAAGGACACTTTTAGCTATCTTTGAACAAACAAGAGGTCTTGTACGTGGTGCCTAGATCTCGTAGGGTGGTGTGCATGAGAAAATAGACACACAATGCAAACACCCAAGCCTATAAACGTAAGACGAAACCAAACAAATCATACATTAACATAAAAAATTTCAACAACACCAACTGCCATTTCAACATTAGAAAAAACACAAAGAAAGGACCCCCAATCGACACGAAATCAAATTAATTGTTGCGTTAAAATAAAGAGAAAAGGAAAAGGAAAAGGGAGGACCTTTCTTGACCGGCAGTGTCCCAAATCTGAGCTTTGACAACTTTATCATCGACATGGATACTACGTGTAGCGAATTCAACACCGATAGTGGATTTGGATTCGAGACTGAACTCGTTCTTGGTGAATCTTGAAAGTAAGTTTGATTTACCAACACCTGAATCCCCGATCAGTACTACTTTGAATAAGTAGTCATAGTCATCGTCTGGTCTGTAACTACCCATTCTTTGTGCGTCAACTGTCAACCAAGAAAGAGAGAGAGAGAGAGAGAGAGAGAGAGAGAGAGAGAAATTGAGAGAGAGAGAGAGAATGAGAGCAATGGAATAGCTCGTGCAAAGCAAAAGGAAGGAAGGACTCCTAAGGAGGGAGTAAGATTCAAAGCTTTGATTTCGAATTTTTTTGTTTTAAATTTTTTTTGTCTTCGTTGATGTTTGGAAGATTTTTAGTTTTTTTTTTCTTTTTAAATATTATTAAAGCATGGAGGGCCATGAGGTGCAATTGTTAAGAAGTTCAAAAAGGAAAGTAAAATCTCAAGTAAAAGTATTTCACGTCTGAAAACAACCCAACTTAAAGGAAAAAGGAAAAAATTTTAATATTTTAAAAATAATTACGAAAATACCACTGGAACGAAATTAATCCCAGAAATAGACAATACGGTCTCGTCTCTTGAAGAGATGAGGTCATTAGTCACTGACCTCGTCTTTTCAAGAGACGAGGCCGCGTCATGTTGTTTGGCCTCGTCTCTTCAAGAGACGAGGTCAGGCCAAATCCTATCATATTTCTTGAAAAAGCAAAAATTTACATCAAAAACCTGTAAAAACCTGTCAAATACAAATATAAACAGCCATAGAAGCCATTAACCATCCTCCACCATGGCTAAAAAACTAACAAACTACAGTGTTTCCAAGCCTAATCGAAACAGACATTCCCATTCCAATCCCAATTATGCACAGTACAATGAAAATATGAGTATTCGTAGAGTCATAATACATAATAGGAAATGAAATAAATAAATATAGAGTGATTGTTCTAATAAAAAGTATAGGAGAAAATGAATACGATCTATACATACAAGAATAATACAAGGAAATAAGAAGCTACATTCAACAAAAAAAATAAAAATAAAAAGAAGAAAATCTATCTATCGTCCACTACTACTGCTGCTGTGTGTCCCTCCTCCCTCGTCCTCGGCCTCTACCCCGCCTCACGTATATCCTCGAGAATGGGGTACGCTGATGATGAGGATGCGGTGAATAGGGCCAGTCTCTGTAACTAGAGCGGCTCCTCTCCCGTAGCAGCACTATACTGATGGAATGGGACAAGGTCTGGCTCGACCTATGTAAGGCCCTCCCCCATATCATGAGATGGCGATGGTCACCTCTTCTGTGGAGCCAGGGGAGTGTGGAAGTCACTGGATGACGGGTCTAGCATGGGGGTGTCCCCATATCGTAAGAAGTGGATGACGGGCCAGCCTCGTCATGAATGACCTGGGAAGGACCAGGCTCATCAAATGGAGGTAGGCGGACGGCTCAGGCTCATCTCTGATCTGTATACCTGGAGCCCGAGCTAGCCCCCGATCCGTCCCCATCCCCATCCCCGCCCACGCCTCTCTCTAGGAAGATGTCGTCTCTGTACGGTATGAGGCTGTGGGTCACGCTGTGCTACTGCTACTGGTGGAGCTGGTGGTACTGGATCATTGAAATTCAACCCCATAAACTCATCCACTACACGACAGACATCTCGTGCAGTGGATGCAGTAAGCTCTGGGGGCATGTCCGGGACGCTAGAAATGAAATCAGCCTACGAGTAATAGCAAATATTTATATCAGTGAATAGCTTATAAGTCAGTACAAGTAGGCATAAAGTTACAGAGACAGTGATCTTACCATGTATCGCATGATAGCTCCCGTGCGACCGATCCAGCGTCGGGTGATCGCATGATACCACTGGAAGTAATCATCAGATGTCCCAGCCGGCAAATCTGCATCTGTACAATGCAATCACGCCGAGCATCCCACTCAGCGATCCACATGGCGTGCTCGGTCTGCCAGTTCCACTCGGAACGTCCCCTCATGTCAATCTCATGGAGGGGTCTCATATCAGCAGAGGGGGGGGGGGGGGGGCTGGTATCTCTTGGAAGCCACTAAACCGTCTAGCACTCTGTCCGGATAGTAGTGCTTATAAGGTAGAAGTATACCAATGGCACCCGGGCACACCATACATCGCTGCCTACCAAGCAGTACGGTGGCAGGGCGGGCAGGATGGAACTGTATGGGTCCCACACCACCTGATGAAGTAGCAAAAGTGATCTACAGCATTAGAAAATGATCGTACAATAGCAATTTAAGAGTAGATGACAATGGAAACCAAAAGTGATCTATGGCATACCTGATGCGTCATCTGTCGATTAAAGGAGGTGCGGTACTCAATCAATAGGTGGGTGGACACACGGGTGACGTCGAAAGTCGTACCCCAATGACTGATAAGTGGGCGGCCTGCGGTAACAGGGTGAGCACGCCGTACGGGGCTATGTGGGGAAGTGCTCCCATGCCCATATCTGCAGGACAACTAGTGGTCTTGCCATGTCCCCCGTGTCGACGTCGGAAGCCAGCATAGCTGCCTGTATAGCCAAGCCAAACAGGCTGCTCCCCACGCGTGCTGCCCTGCCCGCTCGAAATCTCTGAGCAGCTGGAGGTACATAAGATGGACGTAGTTGGAGGATTTGTCTGCGACAATAAATCCCCAAGCAGCAGCAGAATGTATGCCATGGCATGAGTACTACCAACTTCAGCATTAAAAAACGGAACTGCCGCTGAGCTCCCTACTGCATCAACGTCAGTAAGAGTAATAAAACGATCCCACCTATTTCCCCTTCGTTGTACCTCGGGCAATGCATATTGTTGTGCAATTACTTCAACATTAACAGTTTCATCATCGTCATAGTCTTCACTGGATTCACTTGCTGATGAGTCTTGCCATATCATCACCACCTATTGATGTAGGTACAGAAAATTCAAAGTGACCTATTTCTACTTGTGCACTGCTCATTGTATGAACTGGAGTAGAGTTGGAGTCTACAAACCCCTAGCTTCCAATATTTCTATCATTGCCCATTTCCCCTGCAGGTGCCTGTGATAATTCAATTTCAAAATCTGCATATAAACAGCCACTGAGCCTTCTGTGTATAGCAACATCTCTTGTGCCATTTCATCATCGGTCACTGGAATAATATCATAACGTAGCGTCCTATCTCCAATTGCTACCCTATGATATAGCTCCACCCGATGTGTACACCTATTTACTTTTAGTCTATTGCAAATAATCTCCACTATTTGCTCATATGTTGAATTCCAGCTAACACTGACCATAGCAACAGGCCGCTTATCATAACCAAAACCATCATCCCCTTGCACAATATTCCCATGAGCATACAGTATGAACTTCGCTTTATCCATTTCCTCACAAATCCTGCCATCTCATCAAAATTAGCTTCCACGTATCAAATTCAAAAAATCACACTTATCAATTGCATTCCTCGTAACATTTAACATAACCCCTAGACCTGCACCTCCACTTTCAAAGTTGAAATTTAATTTTATAATCTCTTCTGCTTCTTACAAATATTTGCTTTTTTCATTGCATTTTTCCATGCCATATTAAATCGCCATACCAATGCTAAGGTCCTAAGTACACCCCATTAACGACAATTGAAATTATTTTCAATTTTTTTCCGCACACTCAATTTTCTAAAATAATTACCCAACATTAACTACTTATGACTTAATTTTTTCCAAAACAAATATTATACATATACATCTCTATACAACATACGACAAGCAATGTCTTAATTATGGTATTAAACTAAGATTGTATTAATCTAATTACCATTGATACAAGTTGATAACTTATTAAATAACATATCAGCATCATCACATATTCATATATCTAAGTATGAATGACGCATTTTAGTATTTATTTCATTTAAATCTTATTATATAGAATATCTATTCTTATGTATACTTCGGTTTATTAATCATGATATTAAACTAAGATTGTAATTGAAAATGCCATTATGTCTACTCCATTTCTCCTTTATTATTTTTAAGCAAACGCGCCATAATAGTAAAGTAGCAACATACAGTCGGCGTACGAATCATGCTATAAAATTATTCTAACAACACATACAATCTTAATTCAACAATGCAGCATGAATGATTCAAAAAAATACGAAAACACGTGAAAATCCAACCTCAAAGTTCGCCGTTCGCCGTCGGTGGTCTCGCTTCAAATCTCCTCTTTTCGACCCTCCTACCCAACCAAGCGCTACACAATCAACTTTGGATAACTCGGAGATGAGCGATTACACTCGATTTGTGGATTTGGTGCGCCAAAAATCGATGGGAATTCGCGATTTGCGATTTAGGGAATTTGGGATTTAGGGTTTGCGTCGTTTCTGAAATGGGGGAAATGGGGAAGAAGAGACGTGCGTGGGGATTTTAAGTCGATGGCCTCGTCTCTTCAAGAGACGAGGTCATGTGCGGTGCAGCCTCGTCTCTTCAAGAGACGAGGTCACTATATATATTGAGGCCTCGTCTCTTGAAGAGACGAGGTCAGTGACTAATGACCTCGTCTTTTCAAGAGACGAGGCAGTGTTGCCTATTTCTGGGATTAATTCGTCTCAGTGGCATTTTCGTAATTATTTTTAAAATATTAGTATTTTTTTCCTTTTCCCCAACTTAAACACGGGATAAGGAAAAAAAAATAACAATTTTCTTAAAAAAAATTACACAGATCCTACTTATCAAAAAATGATCCTAGATATAATTAAGTTAAACTCGTCTATTCAAAGTATAAGATCGAAGGTTTTTATAAATAAAAAACATCGTCTCTTTAAGAGAAGAGTTTGATCTTGATCTTATTTCTTAAAAAAAAGATATTAGTGCACTAGAACCTCATCTCTTCAAGAAATAAGTTTAACATACCTATTTTTTAGATTATTTTTTTATCTAATTATGTAATTTCTTTTCAAAATTTCATTGTTTTTTTCCTTATCCCCTTAAGCTCATCAAAGTGAATAAATTTATTTATAGAGATTACATATTTTATGTAAAAAAGATTTAAAAGATGTGAACGTATACATTCAATCGTTAATAAGTATTTATAAGTTGGAAAAAAAAAATTAAACCTTTTATTAAAATGTAAATATATAGAAGTATGTAAAAGTTTTTGTTTTTTGTTTTTTTTTTAACTCTAATAATTGGTTACAGTCTATTAACATCTTTTCCCCTTTTTAATATCATTCCCATTTTATGGTTCCCCCCCTTTCTTTCAATCTCATCTTATGTATTGAATTCTCTCTATTTTGCGAGTCGGCCAAATAATTTTATTATGTTGATATATAAAGTGTCTCAAATAGACATCATCATGAGTCGGTTTCAAATCGGGAACCGACCTGACTCGTCACCGGCGGTTCCTGAATCAGGAACCGGCCCGACAATGGCGGGTCTGAACCGGTAAAGGACCCATCGGTTTTAAAGAGTCCTTACGGTTCCATCCCTAAAAACCGCATGACCCGGCGGTTTTGGAACCGTCGATTCAAGAACCGGTAGAACCGGCGATTCTACACCATAAAAAGTAAGAAAAAAGAAAAGAAAATTATAAAAAAAAATTGTAATTATAAAATAAATATTAAAAACTATTTTTGCATAAATAATAAAAAATTTATTTCCTATTCACAATATTTAATGTGTTATTATTAACAACACAAGTAATAAATACATTTGAAATCATATATTGTTAAATTTATGTAGACTTCTAATCAAAGTTGACTTTCTTTCTTAACAATATGTGATTCGTTTTTTGTTATTGAGAATTATTTATATCTTTGATTTTTTTATAGTGTCACATTGCTAATATAACAACTAAAAAAGTGCAAGTGATTATATATAAATAAATACATAATTATAGAATTTCTTTTAACAATGCTATAAACAATTATTGTTAGGCTCAATGTTATTTCAAGTTAAAAATTTATTTTTTATTTTTTCTTAGTTAAATTAAGTAAATTATTTAATTGATTTTTTATTTTTTTCATGGTTCTCGGTTCCTCTAGAACCAGAACCAGAACCGAACCATGAGAACCGGTGGTTTTTAAGAACCGGGAACCTAACTGCCTCCCACGGGTCCGGTTCTGGTTTCACAACTTTTAGAATCGGGAACCGGTGATTCGGGTCCGGTTCCAGACCCGAACTGGACCGTGACGATGTCTAGTCTCAAAAAATAATATCTACAATTCAACAGTTTCATGTATTTATCATAAGAAATAAAGCTTTTTTTTTTAATTTGTCTCAAATATATTTTATATTTTTATTCTTTTATTTAAGGAAATTATTGAGAGTGCTTATTAATTGGTCAGATAAAAGAATTTTGCTTTTCATATACTTATCTTTAAAATGTATGATAACTTTCTATATTGAATCATAGCATTAATTAACAAGATATTTTCTTCGTTTTTTTCTTTTTTTTTTTTTTTGGTTCAAGAAGATTGCCTTAATTTGTTTTCTATTGACTATCCTTGTAAATTAATTTTCAAAGAAAAAAAATATTAATAAGTGGTCTAAAAAGGTATTTGTGACTCAAGATGCTAAAAGAAAAGGAGAACCCCCTTTCCCATATAATTACTTTCTTACAAATTGTGAACTAATTTTAGAAATATAAAAAGATTATTATGAAGTGTTTATTAGCAAAATTCATTTCTAAATTATATAATTTATTTTCAATAAACAGGCATTAAATTATATAAATATTATTGCTATTTTTTTTATCTTGACTTTTTAGGCTAAATGACTGAGCTTGAGGAGTCCGGTTCTAATTGAGGATAATCAAGAGAATTTTCACATGATAGGTTTGAAGCAAGGTTTGATGGACTAGTCTGTTTATTGTCCAGCATTTATCATTACGAGTATCATGACTCATGCAATAAAAGGGAACTCATCTTGCCAGTCGGTTGTCAACATAATCCAACGGATGATGCTGATGGCCAAGCTCTATGAATATCCTAAGACTCTCCTCATTTAAATAAGAAGAAAGTTGATAGAAACACTGCAGTCATCGAATTTCTATCTTAAGAGATCAAATATTTGTTCATTACTACTAGTGAAATTTGGTGCTTGATAGCTCCTTCACCACCACAAGTGCATTTGATACAATTGAAATTGACCACTATTCCTTCCTGTTCTACTTCTCACTTGGTCATTCTTGACATATCATTGCTTGTCATTATTCTCAAGTTACATGTAACGCAATACTCATGTAATATATACATGACTAACTTTATTCAAATACATACATCTATCTTTTCTTATTGAAGAAAAAAGAGAGGCAGTAAAATCTTACGTAGGTCTCAGTCTTAGAGCTGCAAACGAGTCGAAACGAGCTTTTAAAGGCTCGGAGTGCTGGCTTAAAATTTAGCAAGCTTAAGCTCAAACCGAGCTTTTTAACGAGCTTGAAAGTGAGAATCGAGCTTAGCTTGTTTAGTTAAATAAGCTTAAGTTTGAGTTCAAGCTTGACTCGTTTATGAAATGAGCTTTAGCCAAGCTGAGCTTTTTATTGAGTCTAACAAGCTTTTATTGAGCCTGAAATTTAAGTCCAAGCTGGACTTATTTAGATATCATGTTTTCTAATTTTTAAACCTAAAATATAATATATATGTATTGCTGTAATATATACACATAATTATTAAATAGAGATTAGTTTTGATTGTTTTTATTATGTAGTTATAGATAATATATCATGCACAAAAAAATTTACAAATCTGCTAACGAGCTTATTAATAAGCTTGTTAATGAGCCTAATTGCTAGCCTGTTCACGAGCCTACACGAGCTTGTTCACGAACCGATTCTTAAACCTAAGTCAAAGTTAGAGCTTAGCTCATTTTGATAAACTAGCTTTATTTTAGACTAGGTCTCGGCTTGTTATTAATCGAGCTCGTGTAGCTCATGAATAGCTCGATTCCTTTGCAATCTTATTCAGCCTGCTTTATGCTATGACATATGGTAAAGCTTTCATGTCTTAATGAAAGGGAATCTATGGGTTATAATAATAATAGTGTCGATCTCGGTCCGAAAAATTGTATAATCAAGGCCGCATCACCAACCAGTAAGTCCGTTGCCGACTTTGGTTTTAGAAGGATTGTCTGCGAAGGGAAGATCAGCAACGGTTTCAACTTACAAATTGTGAGTTGAAAATTGCTAAACTTGGATTAAATTAAAATTAAAAGCTCGAATTCCACCTTGGCTTTGTTTTTCCTCTCGAAATTCCAGATTGACTTAAGAATATAAAATGCAAGTTCAATTGGATGTTTGAATGTACCATTCATTGCCTTTAAATTTACTTCAATTAAATTTGTTTAGATTTAATTATTTAAAAATTCTAGATCCAATGTAATAAAATTTAATATTTTAAGATCCACTCCAACTTATATCCACCATATGCCAAAGTTTGAGCTTTAGATATTTGCAAGTATTTGATTGATTTTTATCTCTATTGAAAGATTAATCACATCTTTGCATTAAATAAGAGTTTTAACTCCTCCACATGGAATAAGATTGTAAAATTAGGTCTATTTGGATGATTTGTTATTTATCTATATCTATATTTGATTTGTATCAAGCCTAATTGATTTTTTTATAAGTAAAATTATCTTTTTACCACCTATATTTGATATGTATCTGATATATTTCTTACCAAATAGACTCT